>APFE031754806.1:270255-282843 GCA_000404065.3 Pinus taeda
GAAGGTATCAAGTTGCATGGCAATAGTCTGTCTCATCTCACTCTTGAGGTCTTCCATCTGGTTAGCAAACTCATGCTTGGAGAAAGCGGTACTAGTTGAAAGATGATTCCCCCTACCTCTCTTCCGGGCCGCCCTAGAATGGTTTCTAAACACGGTCTTTATGTCCTCATAAGGTAGTTGGTAGATGTCTCCTCCAGCGAACATGTTAAGGGTGTCCATAAGGTCTTCAGGGACTCCTCGGAGCAGAACCAACTTCAAAGATTCCAGGTCAAGTGTGCACCTGGCCCTTTTATAACTGAGTTGGAACCTTTCCTCGTAGTCTTCTAAAGATTCATCGCTTCCCATAGTCATCCGAAAGATTTCTCCCTTAGTTTCCTTGGATCTACAGTAGTCCCGGTACTTGGCATTGAAAGCTTTCTACATCTGAGCCCAAGTGGTGATACTGTTTCCAGGTAACCCCATGAACCAGCGTAATGCCACGTCCTTGAGGGTAGAGGGAAAGAGTTTCAACTTTTTCTCATCCTCAGCATAGTCATAAGTTCGACAAAGGACAACAAACTCAAACAGGAAGGTATCAGGGTCTTCAGTAGTCAGTCCGTGGAAGTGAGGTAAAGCAGAGGGACTTATGTTTTTCATTTTCATGTCTCCATTGGTCTCTCGGATGGGAAAGGCACCTTCTATTCTCTCATCTTCTCTTATACCATTTCGGTTTTCAGCCATGGCTTCAGATGGAGTGTTCTCTAACTCTTCTTCTGTTATAGGATCTTTGTATATCTCAGGAGGTTCACCTATATGCTCTTCTGGCTCACTGTCACCAGAGAAGAGAGAAAGTTGACTCAGTGATGTGGTCGGGGTGTTGGGTAAGAATTTGCCGGTTTTATCTCTGTTCCTAGGAGGCATGAAATGGAAAGAATTTTTTATTGCTTTTTTTTTTTGTCTTCTAGTACCTACAAAACTAAAATAGATTGAACTGCAACTAACTATCTTGCTGAGATGGAAATGCGGAATTGAAATGAAAGTAGGAAAGTACTAATCTATTTTGCTCAAATGAAATTGCAGGAATTGAAATGCTAAGCTACGCTTGCAGAATGGAAATTGCAGAATTGAAATGCTAAGCTACGCTTGCAGAATTGAAAGGCTAATCTATGAAAGCAGGAAATGTCTACTCTACTTTTGCGGAAATGAAATTGCAGAATGGAAATGAAATAAACTACTTAGCAGAAGGTTGTAGGAGAAAATAGAAGAAAAGCAACAATCACCAATACTCTGACACTTCCCTGGAAACGGTGCCAAAAATATGGTGGGCTCCAGTATTGCAGCAATAATGCTGCAACTCCTGGGACTCCCTTCTTTACTTTTATCAACCCGGTAGTTTGTAACAAACATGGAAGCTACGGTGCTGTATGCACAAGTACTAGCTCTTGTCACAGTTTTCACTTGGTCAGTTGGCACAAGTCCACTAGGAGCTTAAGCCAACTTCTATGAGCTCTTATAATAAGCTTTTTAATTGATGGATGAAAGCTAACTCGAAGAAAGCTAATCTATTTGTGAAAAGAGATTGAAAAACTGAAGGAAAGCACAAACCCTAGCAAACCCTAATTCTACCAGCTAGTCCTACTAATGCAAAGATGAGAATGCAAACTACTGAAAGAGATGCCATTACTTCTATGAAGGTAAAATACATGTGTCTAGACTACCTCTGTCCTAAGAAAACATCTTTTTCAATTTTTGATTAAGTTGTCAGTTTCATCATGCATATGCTTTCACTGTTCTTTTCTGTGCAGGGGTGGATCAAGGAGGAGGAATTCTTGGAAAAGGTTGGCAAGGTTCAGAGAGGGTCTAAGGAGTCCCCAACAGCCTTCCAGAGAGTTTCACAAAGTTTGGCTATCAATAAACCTCATTTGTGAGCTTCTACAGGAAGTCTGCAGGGGTTCTACAGGATGTTCAGAGATTTCTACAAGATGTTCAGAAATTTCTACAAGATATTTAAAAAGTGGATTTTAGAGGATGGGTGAGTGAGGGAAGATGCATGAATGGATAGGGAGGTAGGATAGGGGCCTGGAGTGACCCAGGGACTGGTGGATGGAGTGGTGAGAGGGTGTAGAAGGCTAACTTGGCTTAAAGAGGCTGAGACAATGATTGAGCAAGAAGGTAGGGTTACGTGGGAAAAAAGATAGGTGAGAGATGAGGAACCTAGCTAGGAGATGGTACATGTGGCTCTAATGAAGCTTAGGTGGATGAAAGAGTGGTAGAGATGCTCTGCACGGTGTACATTCAACCGAATCAACAAAGTCTTGCAAATAATCAAAGTCCTAGCTAATCTAGTCTAACTATCAATAACATGAATGAACAACAACTTTATTTGGAAAGAAAACCATGTACATCAACTATTGCAAAGAAACATTTCAGAGATCTAAACCCATAACTAATTTCTGCAAATGAAAACAGTACACTAAGGATTGCATGGTCAAGCAAACTAGTGTTTTTGTTGGGACAACACTGTTTCTTCAATTCCAGCCCCTGATCCAATAAGGATGAGGTGAAAACGAGAGTGTTGTTGTCCCTTTTCTTGGAGCTTTTTCTATTATTATCCTACCAATCTATTTTAAACACCTGAAGCAATTCTATTCATAAACAGTGATCTATCTAATCAACACAACTAAATCTGCCTAACAAAAATACATTTCAAATGCATAAAAGGAAAACAACAATGCATAAAGGAAAAGTAACAAGACAAAAAGGAATCCCTAGGCTCTCAGTTTGGGCCCAACCCTGAGAGCTATGGCTCCTATAGAAAACTCAGAGTTGATATAAAATCAGACTGCTTCCCATTATCAAAAAATAGTCATAAGAGTTATGCCAAAATGGCTACAAGATAACAAGCTAAAGCTAACAGCACTGTAGTGAAAAATATGAAATGGTTTCAAAAGTCCCTTATGAAGGCTGAGGCCTTAAAATTTATACACCACGAGGGCCCTAGCTGGCCTCCTAAATCTATGGGACTTGGCTGTCCAAACTGTGAGTTAGACAATCCCTTCCAAAATCTGCTTGGCTGCCTTCTAGATCCGGTTTTGGTGGCCTTTGGAGCTCAGAGTTGGGGGTGAAGATCTTGAGGAAGGGCTATTTAATGCCATAGACAACCCCCTACAAATCCTCACCTCAATCTTGGCTGTCTTCTAGCCCATGATTGCTCGGTTTTGCTCCAACATGTGTAAAAAAAACCTGAAATGAGCACGTTTTAGCCACCTAGGAAGAGTGACTCCCCTTATTCGTACAAATGACATAAACATACTGAAAAATAATGCATAAGCTATGAAAAATGAAGGATTGAACAAGGACTGAACAAGGATAATTAAGCCAAATGAGCCCAACAAGTTACCAAATTTGGGGCTCATCAACTATTTCAACCAACCAATATTGACATTTAAAATAACCATTCCCTCAATCAATATCCTTCCTCAAGCAATGGAATCCATGTCCCTCTCTCATACATTTAATAATTACAATTATTTACAATGAGAGAAATATTAACCAAGGGATATCACACTACTTCTCTTCCTTCATGCATTATGAATTATTCTTGCTCTAGAACATAGTCCCATATCCTCTTATTCTCTACGTATGAGAATCGTTTCCACCCCAGTGCATGAGAGTTCTGCGTGTGTCTCTACTCATTTTCTTCCCATGCATGGGGTTGTCATCTCCTCCTTGAGGATGCTTATCTTTTCCTTAGGTTGTTGCAACTGTCTTTGGTTGTGTGGGAAGATAATGTTGTCACCCTTTCCCTCTCATCCATGGTGTTTTTGTCCTGCATGGTGGCGAGGGATGCTATGTGTCAACATTTCCTTCCATCCCTCTTCCTATTTGTTGACTTCTATGTTTTCCCAACTACCATTGTAGTCCATTCCTTATTTATTTTTGTCCTCTCTACCTTATAGTTTTATCCAAGGAATGCATGGTTCTACTTTCCTTCTCTCCAACTCAATTAATTTGGAAAAACAATCCATTTAAGGTGCACCAACCAAATTGCAATGGCTATTATGAAGCAAATCATGCTTCCTTTAAATCCCAAGAAACCTCCTTCCTCAAAATCTGGAATCTGGTTTCTCAATTCTTAGGCTTGTTAATTGTAAAAAAATATATGATTTATTTACAATGAGGGGGAGTTAACCTAAGGCTGTCACAAACCCCACCCCCTTGGAGGAACGCCTTCCTTGGTGTCCTATAACTAAACACAAAAAAAAACATGGTTTAAAACTAAGCATAATAGATTTGGAGATTTATATACACAATTTTGTACAACATTTGCATGATTTCTTTAGATTTTCCTCAACGGGAAAACAAAAAAGGATATGATGCTTGCATCTAGTCATCCATTTCCCATGTGGCTTCCTCAGGCCAAAAGCGCCTCCACTACGCTTTGACTTTCTCTATTACTCAATTCTGGAGCGTGAGTTTCCTTTGATCTAGGATGCATAGAGTTTCCATTTGTAACACTCCTTTTAGTTATGCATATAACACAAACCAATCAATTATATAATTAGCATCATGTACATATCTTCTAAGCAATGAAAAACAGAAAACATCATGAACTTTTGATCGAGATCTTTTCACATCAAGGATTCATACATAATTGCATTTAAAATAGCATGTAACCATAGGATGCATACACATAAAAGAAGTGTAAATAAAAGGAAACCATTGATAAACAAAGGCACCCACAAGTTGATAATGGATTTCATCCAGTGTGGGTTACGTCTTCGGGCCTTTCCCAATGTGGGGAGGCCTCTTTCATTAATCTTCAGTGAAATCAAAATGCATAAAATTTACAAATGGCACCCTATACCTCCACTTCTGGGGGTGGCCTAAAAATACACACCTTTGCTGAAGAAATGGACTACTATATTGATTTTGTGGTGAAAATTTGTGAAAAATGATTGTAAACTACACCCCTTCTACTATAGTCAACATCTAGACCCCTGAGAAACTCAAATGTTCCCTCAAGATTCTTTTCTGCGGGTTGACTGAAATTCGGCTACTTAGATAACAAATCTGACCTCAACACTACAATCCCTATGAAAAACCGAGTAAAATGAATATAAACTCAACCTAATTCTACTCTAGTGAATTTTTGGGCTCTAGGGAATCTTTTAGATTCCCTACAGAATATTTGTAGAATATTCTCCTAGAATCTTTCTCAGATTTCATGCCTGGGAAGGAACTCTTGAGCACACGGGAGCTCCTCTGAATCGCCATGCCTCCTCTCTCCAGACATCGGCAATAATGAAGTTTAAATAATTTGGAGGGGCATACCTACCAAAAATTGCCCTACGAGCTCATTGGTGGCCGCCCAAAATGGTAACTAGGATACTCAGGGTTGATTCCGGCTAGGTGAGTTAAACTTGGCGTTTGGTTTTATTCTATTGGCATTTTTTTATATCAAATGGTGCCACCATCCACCGTTTTTAGTTTTCCATATGGCAGTCCCGTTGGGCGGGTTCAACTCGCGTCAACAATTTGTATATATATAACATAATTGGTAACCATCGGTTGGCCGATAGGTATGGATCACCTGTCAGAAGGTCCATTTTTTTATTATTATTTAATTCAAACTGAAAATGGTGCTAATAGTCATCGAATATTGGGGCACATTGGAAAAATTAAGTGGGAGACAATTTGGTCACTGTCAGGAGCCGCAAAGTTCAAAATGTCGCTTCGTTAAGAAAACCGACCTACTGTTGACTGGGTGCCACGTGGCACAACCTGATTGGCTCGTACTACTGACTGGGTCGCTCAAATCATCTACCACGTGTTCCCTTTTAATTGGCTGGGTTGCTACCATATTCTCGCTGATGTCAACAGTAGTACGAATGATGTCAACATATGTACTACTGACATCAACACCACATCATCATTGTAGTGCCTACCTGCAAATGTTTTATCTTTTTCCTAAAAACCTCAGCGGGCCATAACGTTCGCATATGGTGTTAGATTGAGGTGTCATTTACGCCGTTGGATTTAGGATGACGATATATTCGATTTGAGATAGGTTTTGTTGAGTTTTCAGGACTTAAAAATTTTGGCATTTTAGGATTCTCCTAGATCATTCCTCCCGATTGAGGAGCTTTTGGTCCACCAAAAGCATGGACACAATCTAGAATCTTCTGTAATTTTTCATTTGCACAACAAGTGCCTTGTCAGGCCACACTTCCTTCCCCTTCACCTTTGTACTTTAGAGCCATAAGTGATGAACCAAAACATGTATTCTATGCAAACTTGTAGTACATTCTTTACAAATTATGTACAAGACCAACCATGACCTAAACAACCCCATACTTGCCAAGAGTTTATATCACACTCATTGGTCAAGTTTACATCGGAATCATACCACAAACCATATCTAAGCTATCAACGAAAAAGGTTGAAGATATCATCATGTTTCATTCATAAGTGATGGCAAACACTTCATCACTTTTACAATTATTTCACAACATGTGATTTAAAAAATGTGGCCATGTTCAACTACTTAAAAATGCTACCCATTTCTTACCCAACTAGGTGAATGGGTTCTCTTATTGTAGTTGGATTTCTTCATTGTCTTGTCCTTCTTCCTTCACAGGTTCTTTTTGGTCATGGAGTACCCGACATGTGGCTTTCTAATGTCCTTCCTTTTTTAAGCGACTACAATGATTCTTCCTCCTCCAAACTTTCTGGACTTTCTTTAAACTCTTTTTTCTTGGTGTGTCCCTGATGAGGAGATCCTCCTTTGGAATCCTCATTATCACTAGAATATTTGGATGTGATTCCATCATCCATCGTTGATTGGTCACTGGTTGTCTTGGAGGATTCTCCAACCTCCTTTCTGACATAACCAAGTCCTACATAGTATGGAAATTCCTCCAATTTGATGGGATTCACAATGCCCTAGCCATTAATGTCAAGGCCCTTTCCTTGATACCCCATTTTCTTCATCAACTTTGAACCAATTCCTGTATTATGTTTTTTAAAAGGAGTGAAATCATCATCATAAAGAGAAAATGAAATTGAAGAATCACTTTTTACCTTAGGCTTGTTATGCTGTAACTTTTCCAGGGCCTCCTCCTTGGATTGTAATTGATGTTGTAACCTCTGTTTCTCCTCCTATGATTCTTGTATGAGTCTCCTTAGTTCAATGTTCTTCACTTTAATGTGTTGGTTGATCTCCTCAAGTACTTGGAGCCATGCAGGCTTTAGTTCCCTTCTCATTTTTGGCACAACATCTACTAAAATATTTGTCTCATCACCTAAATCAGATCCCAAGTCAATAGGTCCATCACCCACAATTCTGAGAGTTGTGATATTCATCTCATCACCTAAGTCAAATCCTATGTTAATTGGTCCAACACCTGCAAATACTGTAGTTGTGATCTTCTCCTTATCCTATGATTCATATTATTGGTCTTTTTTTATGGTATCAACCATTTTCTGCTTCTATTTTTTGCCATTCCTCTTTGACCTTAATTCTATATGCAATTTCCAACAATGTTCCTCATCATGCCCTTCTTTCTCATAATGATTGCAACAGGGATTTGCTTCCATTCTCTTAGTTGTTTCTATCCTCTTTGGGAGGTCACCTTGCTCATGCTTCCCCCTGCTTTCAAGATGTACAACCTTCACACTAGCTTCATTAAGAGTTTTAGGTTCAAATAATAACAATGAATGACACAAATAACTATGCAAAGAGCCAATGTATTTCACCAAAGTTTCAAGAGACTCTAATGGTACATTCAATGCTAACGCTTGTTTCCTAAACTTGTTTGTAAAATTCTGAACATTTTGACCTTTACTTTGTTTCAAATGTTGCCATTCCATCATGGCCTTTTGCATGCAACCCAAAGGGTAAAACTGTCCTCTTAAAGTAGAAACAAACTCCGACCAAGATAAAATAAGTTTACGATTACTCTTACCATCTTCCTATAGCTTTGTTTCCCACCATACGAGAGTAGTGCCACTCAATTGGAGGGATGCCAACTGGATTTTGGTCTCATCCTTATTGATTCATTATGTGCAGAAATATACTTCAACTTGTCTGATCTAGTTATTTAACTTTTTTGCATTAGATTCTCCATTAAACACAAGTATATCAAACTTAAAATATAGATTGAAAAAGGGGATTTTATGAGGTTTTCTATTCTTAGAATGATGAGAAGGTGAGGAAGAAGTGGAGCATTCACTAACAGATGAAGATGGGGGTTCAGGAAGCTCTTATACTCCTCCTTTGTGATTTACCGAAGCATGTTCATCTGGTTCTTTCTTCTTTTTCTTCACCATTGTCTTCTCATACTCTGCAAACATTTTGTTAACTTTGTCAACCATGTTGTAAAAGGCTTTGCAAAAGTTTCACTCTTCCTCCAATCAAGCTTCCTCATATGCCATTTTCCATCTTTGTGTTTAACGGCCTACTTCTGGATCAAAGGAATTGAGTTTTACTTCACCTCATTGAAGCTTTTCCTTGGTTACCATACACTTGTAATTCACATCAACAAAATAACCTCTCTGATACCAAACTTGATCCAGATCTTTTCACTTAATGATGCATACAAAATTGTATTTAAAAGAGCATGTAACCATAGGATTCATACACATAAAAGAAGTGGAAATAAAAGGAAACCATGATAATTAAAGGCACACACAAATTGATAATGGAGTTCATGTAGTGTGGGTTACGTCTTCGGGCCCTGCTCAATGTGGGGAGGCCTTTTTCATTAATCTTCAGCGAAATAAAAAAGCATACAATCTACAAATGACACCTTATACCTCCACTTCTAGGGATGGATTGAAAATGAACACTTCTACTAAAGAAATGGACTACACCTTTGAGTTCTGGGCGAAAAATCATAAGAAAAGACTGTAAACTTGAACCTCTTCTGCTCAATTAAAATTTGGACTCCCGGGAATCTTAAAGGTTCCCTAAATATTCTTTCCCATGGGTTGATTAGAATTCGACTTCCTAGATTAAAAAAAATTGATCTCACCACTACAATCCTTGCGGAAAAATAAGTAACATGAGTATAAACTCGGCTTAATTATGCTATGGCGAATTTCTCGGCTCTAGGGAATCTTTTAGATTCCCTACAGAATCTCTATAGAATATTATATGGAATATTCTCCTAGCATATTTTTCAGATTTCATACCTGAGCAGGACTATTGAGTGCATGATTCTAGTACATGGTTCCACAGATGGGAGTTCCTCTTAATCGCCATGTGACCTTCTCTCCCCGGTCATCGACAACAATGAATTTTAAAAAATTTAGAGGGGCGAACCTACCAAAGCCCCTCCTCTTAGCACATTGGTGGCCACCCAAAATGGAATTCAGGAGACCAGGGGTCGATTCCCGCTGTGCAAATTAAACTTGGCATTTAGTTATACTTTGTTGGCATCGTTTTATATGAAATGTTGCCGCCATCAACCGTTGCCAATGGTCCGACCGACAATCCCATCATTTGGGTTTAACTCTTATCAGTGGCTTATATATATATATATATAGATATAAAACCATCATTCGACTAGTGGGGTTTGACAGACTCCTATCCAGTCAATTTTTTTCAAATTTTTGGGGGCACATTGGACAAATTAAGTGGGTGAAAATTTAGTCACCTTTGGGAGACGCATAGGTGAAAAATGTTGCTTCATTAAGAAAATTGACTGGTTGTTGACTAGGCACCGCATGGCAAAACCTAATTGGCTCGTATTGTTGATTGTTCATGGACATCATGTTGATGTCATCTGCCACATGTCATCATGTGATTGGATCCCAACCGACATACTGCCACATCATCTTGAAGACATCAACAACCATACGAGCTATGTAAGCATTCGTATTGCTGACGTTAGTTCCACATCATCACTGTGGGTCCTGCCTGCAATTTTTTTCGCTATTTCCCAAAAACTTCCTTGGGCCATAAATTTTGCATATGGTGTCAGATTGAGGTGCTTTTCATGTCGTTGGATTAATGGAACGAACTCTTCGATTTGATATGGGTTTCACTAAGTTTCAATGAATTCAAAAATTTAGCCTTTTAGGATCCTCTTGGATCAACTTTCATTGATGGTGGTAAGACCAACCTATAGGCTATTGGACCTATCCTTTCAAGCACTTCAAATGGCCCACAAAATCATGGTTCCAACCTTGCACATGATCTAATTTTAAGGGGTTTTTCTTGTGTAATTTAAAAGTAAACATGCTCCCCAACTTGGAATTCCTTGTGCACTCTATGCTAGTTTGCATAAATCTTTTATCTATCATGTGCCACCTTTAAGTTACTTTTGATAGTTTGCAGTTATTGTTTTATTTCCTTCAACATATTAGGTTCAATAAGGACCCTATTCACTAGATCACTCCAGCCAATATGAGCGTTACAACTCCTCCCATACAATTCTTCAAATGGGCTCATTTTCAGTGAATCCTGATACCCATTGTTATATGCAAATTCGACAAGTGGGCAATATTATACCCACTTTCTTGATTGGTGCATCACATACATTATAAACATGTCCTAGATAATTTTGTTTGTGCTGTTTGTTTTCTCATCAATTTGAGGATGGTATGATGTAATAAAGGCCAACTTTGTTCCAAAGCCTACAAATAGTTCCTTCCAGAACTTGGATGTAAATTTGGCATCTTTATATGAGATCATTTTCTTGGGAACTCCGTGCATCCTTATGATTTCCTTTTTGAAAATTTGAGCCACATCACTAGTTGATTTTGTAGACTTAATAGCCACAAAATTAGCCACTTTTCTCAACTTATCAACCACTACCATGATTGCATCATGTTTCTTAGAAGTCTTTGGAAATACTGTAATGAAGCGCATCGAAATCACTTCCTACTTCCATCTCGAAATGGGAATATGCTACAATAAGCTAGCTGGGTGCTTGCACTTAACCTTCACTTGTTGGAACTCTACGCATTCAGAGATAAAACTAGCTACCTCCCTTTTCAAATTGGGCCAACAATACAATTTCTTGATGATTTATTGAGTCTTTTGATAACCTGTTGTGCCTTGCAAACAACCCCCCTTTTTCATATTTATTTTTATTTACAAAACCATTAAAATATGAAATGGGTCCCTCTTAAAATAAAATTGATGTCAATAACTCTTACTTTGTAAAAGTCAAACAAATCCAAGGAGCGCTTTATAAACTTTCCCTCAAAAGCAATATCCCTTTAAACATTGGAAATAAAGCAAATATGTATTTATTACGATAAAGCGATCGCAAGATCGCATATCGCAATAACATAAAGGATGCACCAAGCTATCGGCGATATCGGCAATCGGCAATCGGCAATTCCTTGTACACCACTATCGCGCCCATCGGCAAAGCCCCGACCCGATAAAGCTATCGGCAATATCGGCAATCGGCAATTCCCTTGTGCACCACTATCGCACCCATCGGCAAAGCCCCGACCCGATAAAGCTATCGGCGATATCGGCAATCGACAATTCCCTTGTGCACCACTATCGCGCCCATCGGCAAAGCCCCCGATAAAGCTATCGGCGATATCGACAATCGGCAATTCCCTTGTGCACCACTATCGCGCCCATCGGCAAAGCCCCGACCCGATAAAGCTATCGGCAATCGGCAGTCTCCTTCGTGTCGCAAGCATTGTTCATAGGCCTTTCCCCGATCCGATATCGGCGATCGGTGGTTTCCCCTGTTGAATCCTTAATGCACATAGGCCTTTCCCCGATCCGATATCGGCGATCGGCGATCGGAAGCATTCAAAGCATTGTTAAAACTATCCTCACACCCCTGCCCGATCCGATAAGATAAGGCACAATTCTCAACGAAAAGCCGTTAAAGTGATTGGAAAGCTCGAGTTAATGACAATTAAGGCATAATCATCCCCGCTCGGCCGCCAGTACGCCCATTGCATGATTTAAAAGATCTTTAGGCAAATATTGCACTAATGAGCATTTATAAGGTGGCAGGTCCTATACGGTCCCTTAATGAATCCATCCTCTCAGATCTGCCTATAGATCATATCCGCACTGTTTTAATAAAGACAAAGTATATCGACGTTCTTCTTTCTATTTTACTATCAGTTGTGAGTTTCATTGTTATCTCAGTATTACGCCAAAACCACCTCTCTGTGCAGAATACAGATTTTGCAAGCAATTCAGGCATAATGGGTAAAAAGCAGAAGAAGGTTGCAGGCGTTATTGATTCACCAGCTGCGCCACAACTAATAGTAAACAACAAGAAAGGTTTGATATCAGATAGAACGTGCGCGGGCCTGGCCAGAACAACTTGGCAAGGAACTTATGATTTGCTAGAAGCCGAGAAGCCTGAGCAGGTGGTAGAAGAAGCTACCGCAGATTCTACCAAAAAATCAGAGTGCACTCTCAAGGACTTGGCCGGCTCCTTCCTACATAGGATAGCGGCAAGAGAGCAAATGCTTCCATACACCGATGTTATCAAGTGGGCAATTGAAGAAATTCCTATCACAGACAGAACTTTCGTTGCAAACGATGGAAGGATTTTTGGGTCCTTCAAGCCAGAGGATTTGAGGCAAATGTATCATTTGCCTATGCTAGAGAAAGTT
>APFE031754816.1:0-21643 GCA_000404065.3 Pinus taeda
AGTACCATTTTGCTTGGCCTGATCTATCACTCGTTGGCGGGCTTCATCTTGTGTGAGTGTTGTTTTCTTAATTTCCTTGAATGCTCATTGTCATTTATATACATACTACCTTGTACTAGGACCATTTCAATTTTTGTTGCTATCTCACTGCTTTCGCATGCATGAAACTGTTTTGCATGAACGGCTGCCACTTCGACGACTCGCTTCACCCACATGCATGTAGTTCTATTGTTCTATTTGGTGTCGTTTTCAGTTTCCCATCAGCGAGTCTGGCCAACCTTGGCCTAAACTCTTCCTCCAGAGAAGGAAGGCTCTGTGTTCCTCTCCAGAAATGTGCATTTATTCCTAGTGACTATCCTCCAAGATTTATTTGTGCATTTCTGAGGGACAGTGACTGCTCGCCCATAGAATTGCACAATGCAATCACTGAGCCTGCAGTCAATTCCAACTAGAATTATGCATTACGCAATTCCAACACTCAACAATCAGCCTCGATTGCGAATTGCGCAAATCGAAAAGTTGATGTCCTTGTAGTTCCCTTCAAAATATGACTCACTTCAGCACGTCAGGGGCAATTCTGTGTGCAATGATCTTCATCACAAATAAGGCAAGGATATTTAGGATTTCGCTTGGGCGTGTCATCAACTGATGGTTTTTTGGAATCACATTTAGGTTTATCTTGTTTAGATTTTCCCTTACCCTTCTCACATTTCAAGGATTTATCTACTGCAGTAGACTGGACAACATTTACCTCTAAGGCTTTACTATGATTCTTAGGGTTATCTATATTATTGTAGGTTGCAGTGGCCCGATTAGATTTAGATTTCGTAGAAGCAGTCGAGGCACTACCAAACTGTTGAGCCATAGATCTAATGATACCATCGATGGGTGGTGTATCTTTGGGTGTGGAAGATGCAGGACTAGTTGAAGCCCATTGAGCACCACGTAAAAATTCATACAATGCGTCAGATTGTGAATAGGTAAGATCCAAATACTAGGCATGGACGATGGCTTGTTCCTCAGTTACACAGCCACCCATGGCTATGTCTTTATCGATAGGAGGGATGAATGATTTGGTAAAACATTCAGTCAAAATATGATCTAGAATTTCAAATTTGATGAGACGATGTCTACGTCTCCATTCACGGATATGGTTGGAGATATGAGTGGAAGTCGATTGTTGCAAAGATGTTAAGAGATGGGTTCTAGTCTCATACTAGACAGGGAATTGGAAATGGGTGAGGAAAGCCATGGCTAAAGTATTGAAGTCTTGAAAGGAACCTTGAGGGAGCTCATTGTACCATTTAGCAGTAGCAAGCATCAAAGTGCACTAGAAATTACACAACTAGACTAAATCATCTACCCAAGAGTTAGAGAAACACCAAAGGTGATAAGTCATAATGTGTGCTTGGGGGTCTTCTCTAGATTTACCTTCTAATTTGGGGCCATCAATAGGAATTTTGGTTGGTATCGAAGGCCAATACTATGAGTAAAGTAGTGGGTCATTCATAAGCCTTGACACATCCGGTAATTCCAACGTCGCCAAAAATGGAAGTTGTGGGTTATATGGAGTATAGGGTCTTTGGTACATGCCAAACTAAGTATTCCAGCCTTGTTGATTTTGGGTCTGCGCCCATTGTGGTGTATTTTGTCCATAAGGCGCTTGGCCATAAGGACGTTGACCATATGGAGGTTTACCATAAATAGGTTGACCTTACTGAGTGAAAACTGACCATACTGTTGTTGGTAAGGTCCTTGTTACATCTATTGCGACTGTAGCAAAGATTGTTGGTAAGATCCTTGTTGGGATTGGTAAGAAATCTGTTGTTGCAACTGTGAGTAAAGCCCTTGTTGGGGTTGAATAGGGATGTGTTTTTGTGGTTGCTAATAAAGTCCCTCTTTGGATTGGTAAGAAACATGCAATTGTGGCTGCGGGTAAGACACCTGCAGCTGTGGCTGCAGGTAGGACACCGACGGATGTGGCTGCAGATAGGACACCTGCGGATGTGGCTGCAGATAGGACACCTCCAACTATGGCTTCGGGTAAGGTCCCTATTGTGGTTGAATAGGAATTGGTGGCTGTAACATTACCAATCCGATCAGCATATTTCATTTGAAGACCATACTTCATTTGAGGACCTGCCTACTGATACATAGTTTCTAGCTTTTGAGAGCCTGTACGACTATAAGTTTGTTGATAGGAAGGTTGAGTTAAAGGGACTTGATGACCTTGTAAAGGGGTCGCTACAATGTTTCTTGATACAGATGGAATTGATGTTCCACCTGGGTTAGAAACAACGCCAATGGGTCAACTTGCCCCTAGAGGGGGTGTATAACTTCCATTACAACCAGGAGATACATAGGGTAGAGGATATTCCCTCCCAAACATTGGAACAAATGAATTTTTATGTTTTCCACTCACATAAGGAACCACAGTTACTATGTCTATGGTAGGAGGAGAAAAAAGATTAAATGGAATGTGTTTCACTTACCGACATTGTAGGTTGGGTAGGGGTTCGGGCAGTTACCGACATGTTTGGGATAAACAAGTAGGTAGTAGGCGTGACACCAAAGGAAAAAATGGGATTTTGAAATAATGAAGTTGCATCAAAATTATCTAAAAAAGCATCGTCGAGAGAGTTATAACCCAATGGAACCAAGGGCATACGATAAGGAGGAGGTGTACTTGACCATGCCATCATGTAGGGAGAAGAAACATAAGGAAATCCTTCAGGAGGAAGAAGTGATAGTTTATCTTGACGATATTTTGATTTTCGAAGGGTGTTAGAGAAGTTACAGCAGAACAAACTGCTGATAAACTTAAAGAAATGTACTTTCCTGCAGAAGGAACTGGTCTATTTGGGGTTTGTAATTGTGGAAAATGAATTGAAGAGGGACCCAGAAAATATTGTGGCAATCATAAATTGCACCGATGCTAGATACCATCAAAAAAGCCAGTCAGCCTTTTTGTTGGATCAAAGCAGCGGAGGACAACTTTCAGCTTTTGAAGCGGAAGATTACATAGAGGCTAATCTTGAGGCTGCCCGACTTTAACAAACTTTTTCAGGTTCGATGTGACACGAGTGGGACAGCTATTGGTGCTGTGCTCAGTCAGGAAGATAGACCGGTGGCATTGTTTAGCGAGAAATTAAATGAAAGCAGGCAGAAATACTCCTCGTATGACAAGGAATTTTATGTCGTGGTCCAAGCTTTAAAGCATTGGAGACACTACCTACTGGGCAACGAATTTGTATTATTTTTTTATAATTGAGCGTTACAATATGTAATGCAGCAACACAAATTAAACCATAAGCACGCCAAATGGGTAGAATACTTGCAGAGTTTCACTTTCATGCTAAAACACATTAGTGGGCAAGCCAATAAAGTGGCAGATGCCTTGAGCAGAAGAGCTTTGCTCTTACAGGAAAGCAGAATACAAGTGATGGGATTCGAACATCTAAAGGATTTGTATCAGACCGACACAGACTTCATGGAAGCTTTTGAAGCCTGCCAAAATCCTGTGTTGAGGAATACAAGTCCATGGTTGGACTACAATTTGCAGGAAGGACTATTGTTCAGAGGTGGAGAGTTATGTATCCCGAACTGTTCGATGAGAGAAAATATCGTACGGGAGAAACATAGTGGTGGTCTAGCCGGTCATTTTGGCATAGACAAAACTTTGGAGCAGCTCGGACACTTTTATTACTGGCCCAAAATGCGCAGGGATGTACAACGATATGTGAATAGGTGTAAAGTCTGCCAACTGGCGAAAGGACGCAGTCAGAATACCGGACTTTACACGCCACTACCTGTTCCGCGCAGGCCATGGGACTCAGTGAGCATTGACTTTGTCTTGGGATTTCCTTGGATGCAATGGGGGTGTGACTCGGTGACGGTGGTGGTAGATAGATTTTCAAAAATGGCTCATTTTATTCCTTGCTGGAAAACTAGTGATGCCACGTACATAGCTCACCTATTTTTCACGGAGGTTGTTAGATTACATGGCCTACCCAATTCTATGGTTTCTGACAAGGATGTAAAATTCACAGGACACTTTTGGCACACCCTGTGCAAAGATTTTGGCACGCAATTGAATTTCAGTTCTACGTATCATCCCCAGACTGATGGACAAACAGAAGTGGTGAACAAGAGTTTGGGAAATTTATTACAGAGTTTGACTGGGGAAACTTCACGGTTATGCGATTGTGCTCTCGCCTAAGCGGAATTTGCGTATAACGATTTGCCCAATCGCAGCACGGGACATAGCCCATTTCAAATCTTGTACAACATGCATCCTCGGGGAATACATGAATTGCGAGATTTGGGAAAATTAGAACGGAGAAGCGCAGATGGAGAAGGTTTTGCTTAAGCAATGAGCGAACTACATGAACAGGTAAAATTAAAATTGCAGGACAGCATACAGAAATACAAGCAACAAGCAGATTCAAGGCGAAGAGAAGTACAATTTAATGTTGGAGATGAGGTCCTCTCGCACTTGCGCAAGGAGCGATTTCCTAACGGCGCGTATAATAAATTAAAATTAAAAAAAATTGGTCCCTGCAAGATCTTGCGTAAATTTTCAGCCAACGCCTACAAAATTCAGCTGCCACCTAATATAGGCATATCACCTATTTTCAATGTGGCGGATCTGTTCCCATATACTGCCCAAGCAGAGGAAGACAGTGTGGTACAGCCATAATGGGACACCTAGGTTGGAGACAGTTCTTGGATGAGGCATATGCCTTCGGCTCAATCCCATGAGATTGAAGGGATTCTCAGTACCCAGGTAGCCAAGAAGACATGTAGGAAGGAATATCTACGATATCTCGTCAAGTGGAGAGACCGTCCAATGGAGGACAGCTCATGGCTCGATGCGGCGCAGATACGGAAGGCTGGCTATTCGGTGGAGGAGTTTATGGAATGGAGCCATGATTTTCTTTTACCCCGGGAGCCTGATGCAGGAGCATCTAGCTGACAGGGCAAAGACAAAAGTGAGGGGGATATGGTTTCTGAAGAGGACAGAGAAACCAACATACCATTACCGTAAACCCATTCAATTAAACGCAGATTGAAAATCAAATTGTCATATATCCGAAATCTTGTGATTAATAATATTAACTGTCAGTACACCATCAAGTGGAGCGCATCGACAGCGGGACCACGTGGGCTGGCCCCATCAATTTGAGTTCCAGAAGTTTCCACATAAACCTCTTAGGATGCTAACCCTACAGGTGGGTTATCACCTTTTGTTGCCATGGTCAGGAATAATTCTCAGTTGGGAACTTAAGTCGTTATGGCAGAAGGAATCACAGGTACGTTGGGAGTCTCAAATGGACGATACAAATGTTGGGGCAATAAATACACATAAGAATATGATTCAAAGAGTGGATTAGGAGGAAAAAGCAAGAAATCTGTAATAGGTTGAGGACTAGCTAGAGGAGAGTCCTAAGATGAGCCTACAGACTCTGGCAATGGTTGAGAAGCAAGGGGTTGGATACTTAGGAAAAGACAAATTTCAATACCTTGGTTTTCAAGGGATCCAAGCTCATTAGTATTGTAACCTACAACTCCTGGTGACTTAGGTGCATTAGCATCTCCATTGATATTCGGGGTCTCATTTGGAACTCTTGGTGGTTCTGTGACGATGTCTTTTAAGGAAATGAATTAGAAAAACATGTTGGTGAATTCTTTGGGCTTAAATCCAATTTTCTGATTAACCATTAATGTTTGAGGACAAAAGGAAGTTTTCGTTTCATAGTTGAGCCATAGGGATCTGATGTGCAGTGTGCCAAAATAGTATGCCGATGAGCCATCGGGCTTGGGTTGTTTGATTTCGAGGTGGTGGAACAGAAGTGACCCATAAAAAAATAAAAATGAGGAGAGAGAGTCAGCTTATGAGTTGCCATGTAACTAAGAGTTAAAATTTGTTACACTAAAACTACCTTATAACCACGCTAGAACCGCATTGCACTTGGGCAGTGCCATGATCCTGCATACTACTTGTATCCATCAGGTTCGCCTTGAGGATGTAGTTGCCCAAGGGCTAGGGAGAGGCAGAGATAAGGGCACATTAGCCACTGAAGGGATGAGAGCCTAAGAAGGAGGGGGATGAGCCACATGGGTGCAAGGAAATGGTGGGGACGAGGACCTGACCGAAGGAGAGTTAGACGGGGAAGGCACAGGGGAAGAATATGAGAGGATATTGGGTGAAAAATCCAAGCACAAAAATCTAGTAAGGCACCCGAGAGAGGAGACACCATGACTCTCGTGAGAGGAGAGCTAAGCAATCCAGGCAGTCGCTTTCGTTTTCTCTTGGGCATGCTCCTTTAACTGACACACAAGGAGATTCTTTAGTACCTAAAGCATTGGGCAACCCCAACGCAATTCAACTTCCTCCATAGTTAGGACTTCCCTGTGTATGGAGTCAAGAATCCCACTATCAAACAAGGTGGCGATAGTAGCATCATTGAAGTTACTGGGAGGACACCCGTGACCTCTCTCTTTGCCAGCATATCTTCCTTGCCCCTTTTCCTGGTTCATGGTTATGTAAAGTAAGGTTGAAGACATGATGCCAAAAAATTCGCTGAAAGAGAATGTTGGAGGGAGAATGCAGACTGGCTAGGGGGTTGAGCATGAGGCCGGGGTGTGAGGATGGGGGATCTCATACTCGGCACCTAGTTTGTGTGAGTTGGAGTACATGAAACATGGTGTGGAGGGTGAGCCAGATGAGAGTTGCATGTTGGGCGTCTTGGAGTGAGAAGCTATGATCACGGGGTCATCCTGATTCAGGAAATTAATATTTTTAAACATTATTAAAATTATTAATTTTTTAGTAGTTAATAAGTTATAAATAAAATCAATTATTTTTTTAATAATAAATAAATAGTATAATTAAAATTAATTAATTCAAAAAAAAAAAATTATATATTTATTTACTTAATAAAAATAATATAAAATATAAAATATTTATATACATTATTGATATTAATATTAATTAATTTAAATTTTACTATAATAATTATTAATACAATATATAATAAAATATGAAATTTAAAATAAATATTTAAAATAAATTGAAAGCCTTAATCCTAAAATAAAAATAAAAATAAAATGATTTATTTTTTAATATAATTAAAAGAATATATAAATTTAAATTTAAATTTAAATGAGATATCAAAACAAGTGATCATACACATAAAAATAATGAATATATATAATAAATAATATACATAAGTTTCTAAAACATAACGAAAAAATATTAGTATTTTCTATGAAATAAAAAAATTATGAATTTTTTAAAATATTAATTTTAATATTGATTAAATCAGTGTTGATAATATCGCCGAGATATTGGCGATATTCAGAAATATCGCGATATTTTCGGCGAGCCAAAATATCGCCGACCAAATATCGCGATATTTTATGGTTTTGAAAATATCGCGCGATTTCCGATATATCGCCAATATTTCGGAAAATATCGCCCGTGACAGTGAAATCTTTCCGCGCCGCCTATAAAATTCGATTTTTGGTTTTTTTCATGTCATTTTGTTTTTCTAAGCGCTGGAGAAGGAATGTGGGTGCTGCCAAGGAGGGTTTGAACGTTCCATAGCCATTATTGCCAATTTGCCACCAACAACGAAGATTTCTCTAAGCTGCAACGGCCAAGAACAGTGAGACATCTCATTCTTCCCTACAATCATTTTGCTTGGTTTTTGTTTTCCATTTCAAAATGCAAGGGTTTTGAATTTATCATCATAGTGTGTAGGAGAGAGATGCATTGAAACTCTTTGCAAAACATAGTGATTCTCAGAACAAACATATATTCCAAACATTAATTGCTACATCTGTTTCAAAAGATTGCACAAGTCATCAAGGTTTGTCACTATGTTTTCTTGTTGCCATCATAGATCACTGTTAGTGTCAAATTATTACCACTGTTAAGATTCTTCAATTGGTGATGGAAGGGAAGGCTATCGGTATCCTATTCCTAGAGAAAAAGAAACAACTTCACAGTAGATTAGAATGGCATGAAAATACTGGACAGTGGATAATTAAGTAACGAACTAGTTTACCTGTTCTAATTTTTTGATCCATATATGACCAAAACCAGTGAATATATGACCAAAATAGTTCCAAAAAATAGAACAGTTAGACAATTCCTTCACATGACAATTTTTTTACCTTCTTGTTGAAGTGCATTTTAAATAATAATTGAAGTAAATGGCTGATCTCACTAAAACAGATTGAAAATCCATTTCTATTTCACATCAGATTAGAACTATTAACTTAAGAAACTCTCCATGGCACATGCCACTATTATGGCCATACATCATCATTGAGTTACCTAGAGGATCATTGTTGCCAGGAGAGTCAAGCTCACTGTGATGTGTCACATGATACATCTATATCAGGCCTGTATCATTGTCAAGTCATCATCAGGTTCATTTCACTGTCAAGGTAATACAAAACTACAAATACAAAAGAGGTCACTGCTAGGAGGTTGAATACCAAGGTCTAATAAATTAATAATGCACCTACAACAGTGGTATAATTATTAATTAAGTAACAGTGATATAATAAGTGATATACAGTCACCTCATTTCCTTGGCATATCATTTGCAATTTTGCATTGTTAGGCTCTTTCATTGCTTGGCATCTTTGGTTAAAGTGGCAATTATTGCATGATACAAGCTCACTGCCCTCTTAACTTTTAAGTCTTCTCTTTTTTTCATGCCCATTGCAAATTTGCAAATAATGTAGCAAAAAAAATTAAAACTGTCTTGTAAAATGATGTGGTTATTTGTAATTTTGTATTACTTATTAAGTTACTAATTCCAATTTTTTTTTGGTGCTCTAGGTTTCCTTTTGAGTTAGCGGCTAGCCCACTACAAAATAAAAATATGCCAAAAGCCTTGGACCCATTTTGGGAGTATGGGAGCCCTAATGGTGGGACAAATCGTGCATATCTTACATGAAAATTGTGTGGGACCAAGATGACAGGTGGGATTACATGACTGAAATACCATATTGCTAGACTCAGTGGACATGATGTTAGGGTTTGTACAGTTTCTAGTCCGGAGCTTATACAAAAAGCTCTTGAGGCAATTGAAGAAAAGGATAAAAAGAAGGAAGAGGCCGAAAGAAACAAAGTTGAACGTGCAGGTATATCTTTCGGGATATCTTATCCTGATTTTGGTGTTGAGGATACTGGGCCTAGTGGCCCTAGTGGGAGGGGCTCCACAACTGGCACACCATCACATGCTACTGCTAGTGTGAGTGCGAGGTCATCATTTTTTGTTCCACGAACAGGAGCTGGAGAACAACCTGGCATAAAATCTCTTGTTAAAAAGAAGGAGAAGCAAGAAGATAGAGTCATGGGGAGGTGTATTTTTTGGAGTGACTTACCTCTCAGCATCACAAAAACAAATCCATTTTGGCAGCCAATGTGTGATGCTATTGCTGTTGTGGGCCCAGGGTACAAAAGTGCCACATATGAGGAGTTGCGGGGGCCAATTCTTCAAGCAGAAAAATAGGACATCAACTCTAGATTGGCGGAGTTGAAAAAGACATGGGAAGTTACTGGATGCACAGTGATGTCTGATGGTTGGACAGATAGGAAGGGTAGGACCCTTCTAAATTTCTTGGTACATTGTCCTAAAGGTACCATGTTTATTAAATCGGTGGATGCATCAGAACATATCAAAGATGCAACACCGATATGTGAGTTGTTAGATGGGTTCATTCGGGAGATTGGTGTGCAGAATGTGGTGCAAGTCATAACAGACAATGCAACTAATTATGTGTCTGCCGACATAATGCTTATGGAGAGGCATCCCACATTGTTCTGTACTCCATGTGCAGCGCATTGTCTCGATTTGTTGCTTGAGGACATGTTTTGCCACAACCTTTACTACTCTTCAGTCTTTGCTTCGATGTCAGTTCGAGTTGAAGCAAATGTTTGTGTCTGATGATTAGCGTAATTGTAGATACAACAGGAGACCTGATGGGAAAGCCATTGCAAAAATGGTGTACTCTGAGATATTTTGGCATGGAGTAGAAGAAGCGTGTGCAGTCAGCAAACCTATAGTAAAGGTTCTTAGGTTGGTGGATGGAGAGAAGCCTGCAATGCCTCATTTGTATGAGGGCATGGATGGGGCGATGGAGGCCATTCGTTCCTATTATGCAGACAAGGGTTCTGTTGGCCTTGATAGGGAGATGATGTTATGGGATGTGATCGATAGTTGGTGGACAGGGATGCTTCATCGACCCATTCATGCAGCAACACTCTTCCTCAACCCCGCATTTTCATACAAATGCAACTTTGATTTTGATGGCAAGGTGATGGAAGGGTTCCATTCCTGTATTCAGAGGATGGTACCTGATCCTGAGCTTCGTAGCAAAATCAATCGCGAGATACAGTCTTATCAGGATTGTGTTGGCCTATTTGGCTTTGATGATGCTATTAGGGAAAGGACCCTCTTCATGCCACGTAAGTGACAAATCATCACTCATTAGAAATTAGAATTTTAAATTTAATTACGTTTTAACTTTTAACTTTTTGAATTTTTTATTTCATTATTTTGTTGTAGATATTTGGTGGCAAAGCTATGGTGAAAGGGCACCAAATTTGCAAAAATTGGCTATAAGAATCTTGAGTCAAACATGTAACTCTTCAAGGTGTGAGCACAATTGGAGTGTATTTGAGAAAATATACGCCAAAGAGCGCAACAGGTATAACTTTGAACTCAAGCCTTTAGTTGAGAAATTACACTTATTGTAATTTTTAATTTTTAACTTATGACCTTCAAGTGTCAAGAGTCAAGAGTCAAGACTCATTACTTTTTTTGGCACTCTTACAGGTTGGAGTTTGCACACCTCAACGATTTGGTGTATGTGCATTACAACATCCGACTTCGAGTGAGGCAAATAGAATCACCAATGGATCCAGATGCCATTTCCTTAGACAATATTGATGTATTGTCTCCGTGGAGGGTGGAGTTTGAGGAGCCCATATTGGAGGAGTCACCTTCATGGTTAGAGCCAGTGGAAGATGATCCATTAGAGCAGGGGCAGCAAGAGGAGGACTCGGAGTCAGAGGAGAAACAACACTTAGAGGAGGAGCAGGAGGAGCAGGAGGAGGAGGACACTGCGGGAGCATCAGCATCAACACCATCTGCTATAGATATATGAGAGCATATCTCCATACCTAGCACTCATTATTTGACATTAGGTGCAGAGGTAGGGTCAGGGCCTTCTACTACTAGGGGCAGGCCTGGCAAACAGCCCATCATGTTTTCCCGTAAAAGGGGGAGAGGGCAGTAGATAGATAGCTGCTAGTTTTATTTGTTATGCTACATATAACTCATGATGATGAGATAATTTTATATATGTGATGTTATTTTGTATTGGTTCTCCACATTTGAGTCCTTGAATGGACAATTATCAGGGATCAGCAGGATTTGGTATCGCCTTTGATATATCATTTCTATTTGACATCATATATATTAGTGTTTTCTTCATATTTATGTGCCAATGTGTTTATTTCATGGTGTTATTGCTTTATATGTTTAAAAATCTGGGAAAAAAAACAAAAACAAAAACAAAAACAAAAAAACAACAACAACAAACAAACAAACAAAACAAACCAAAAAAAAAACAAACAAACAAACAAACAAACAAACAAACAAACAAAAAACAAACAAAAAACAAAAAACAAAACCAAAAAAACAAAACAAAAAACAAAAAACAAAAAAAAAAAAAAAAAAAAAAACAAAAAAAAAACAAACAAAAACAAAAACAAAACAAAAACAAAACAAAAACAAAACAAAAAAAAAATAAAATGAATATATATGCAATTTTTATGCTGCCGATAATGCCGATAAGATTTTTATGGAACCCTCGCCGATACGAATTATCAACACGGATTAAATAGATGATAATAATATACTATTATATATATTATATATTATTATTTATATAAAAAAAATTAAATTGAAATACTAAATTATTAATATATTAAAATGGTTTGTTTTTTTAAAATAAATTATAAAAAGAAAAAAAAATATTAATCAGATAAAAAGTTGATAATTTATTTAGTTAATAAAAATGTAATAGGGAAAATTATTTATATATATTATTTATTTTGTTTTTTTTCATTATCAAAAAATTATTTCAATATGTAAAAAAGTTATAAACAGTTTTTAATATATTAAATATGAATATAATATACCAATAAAATATGAAAAATTTATTTAAAAATTATTAAATTTAAATAAAAATTTCAAACTACCACATTAATAATATAATAATAATAATATCCCATATATGGTAATATTATATATATTTATGAAATTATAAATTGATTAATTATTTAAATAATAATAATATATAATATGCTATTTTTAAGATTAATATTTAAATAAATATTTGTAATTACATATATTTTTATAATAATAATTTATAATTTAGTAGAATAACAATAGAATAAATATTGATAATAATATTTTATTAATGTTAATTCTATATAAATTTAATAATATAAAAATTTATTTTATATATTGGTATGTTAGGATAATAAAATTATTTTAGTTATTTTTAAATAAATGATAAAGTTAATTATAGATTTAAGGGAAATAATATTGTTTATTTAAAATTGGTGATTTATTATTATTTAAAATTATATAAATAAAAATGTAAAAATAATAATGTTTTTATATTTAAAAGGAACTTCACTTGGCTTCGAGAATTTTGTGATATAAATTCTCTACTGACGAGGCCAACCACGTGATGGTGGAAGCTCATTTGGCCCCTCCCCCTCACTCCTAATTTATGGTTATACTACTATTTCACACATCACTCCCCCAACCCCACCTCCTATGTGATTTCCCTACTCAATAGATTAAATTTCATTTGAGCTACCCCCTCACTTATAGCTTCTATAATATTATTATTTCACTCAACACTCTCCCAATCCCCCGCATTTAATTTCTAGTGCAATAAATTTAAATTGAAAATAGACATCAAAATTTTGATCATTAGAAAAATATTATTGTAAATACGAAAAGATCTCATGTCAAATTTAGTTCATTTCCACACAAATTCTTACATTCCAAGAATATACACAATCACAATCAATAATCAATGAATGATAAATAAACAACAACCCAATTAAACAAGAATTATGATTACATTAAAAAATTCCTAGCTTTAATTAATTGAAAATAAATTTAAATTGAAAATAAAATCAAATTTTGATCATTATAAAAAATATTATTGCAAATACAAAAAGATTCCATATCAACTTTTGTTCATTCTCACATTCCAAGCATATACAAAATCATAATCAATTATCAACAAACAACAAATAAACGAAAAACCCAATTAAACAACAATCGTCATTACATTCAAATTTTTTTTTTCTACGTTAAGACTAACCTAAGTACCCACGGGGGATTTGAACCGGTGACCTATCGCAAGGAGTGCCTTAACAGTGCACCCATTCACCGTCAATCCAAAGCCCCGTGGGCATTACATTCAAAAATATTATAGATATACAAGCATCACATTAAATTTTCATCATTCCATTTGAAAACACATAGATACACAAGTACACAAACATTATATGATATATTCACCATTACATTAAAAAACATTGTAAGTACATATAAATACAAGATTGTAAATACACAAACAACATGATAAAGAATATAAACACAGAATTAGAAATGCATACAATCAAGAATACAAATACACAATAGAAAATGCATACAATCAAGAGTACGAACACAATCAAAGATGCATAAAATTAAGAGTACAAACACACACAATCAAGAGTACATTTCAAGTTTTAAACATTACAAACAATATTGTGAATACATAGACACACACAATCAAGAGTACATTTCAAGTTTTAAACGTTACAAACAATATTGTGAATACATAGGCACACGCAATCAGGTGTACATTTCAAGTTTTAAACATTACAAACAATATTATGAATACATAGACACACACAATCAGGAGTACATTTCAAGTTTTAAACATTACAAACAATATTGTGAATACATAGACACACACAATCAAGAGTACATTTCAAGTTTTAAACATTACAAACAATATTGTGAATACATAGACACACACAATCAAGAGTACATTTCAAGTTTTAAACATTACAAACAATATTGGGAATACATAGAAACACACAATCAAGAGTACATTTCAATTTTAAACATTACAAACAATATTGTGAATACATCGACACACACAATCAAGAGTACATTTCAAGTTTTAAACATTACAAACAATATTGGGAATACAAAGACACACACAATCAAGAGTACATTACAAGTTTTAAACATTACAAACAATATTGTGAATACAAAGACACACACAATCAAGAGTACATTTCAAGTTTTAAACATTACAAACAATATTGTGAATACAAAGACACACACAATCAAGAGTACATTTCAAGTTTTAAACATTACAAACAATATTGTGAATACATAGACACACAAATCAAGAGTACATTTCAAGTTTTAAACATTACAAACAATATTGTGAATATATAGACACACACAATCAAGAGTACATTTCAAGTTTTAAACATTACAAACAATATTGTGAATACATAGACACACAAAATCAAGAGTACATTTCAAGTTTTAAACATTACAAACAATATTCTGAATACATAGGCACACACAATCAATAGTACATTTCAAGTTTTAAATAGTACAAACAAAATTGTGAATACATAGACACACACAATCAAGAGTACATTTCAAGTTTTAAACATTACAAACAATATTCTGAATACATAGACAATACAAGCATACAATAAATACACAAACATAACAAGCATTACAAATACACAAATATCCAAACATCAAAAGCATCGCAAATAGACAAGCATACACACATGGCATTAGATTTTCTTATTGCACACACAAAATTATAAATACATACAAGCATTACATCATCGCATCAAATTTTCTTATTACACACAAAATTAGAAATAGATACAAACATTGCATATCAAATTTTTTTATCATCATACATAGAAAATTGTATATATCCAAACATACAAAATTAATGTAGCACTAAATCAAAGAATATGCGAAAGAAAATTCACACACATTTCAAACATGTCATCCACATTCATTGTAAATGCTAACTATGTAAGTGAAGCCCAACAACAAATATCGTCATACAAAATCACTACACATCAAATAATGAACTTCACAAAAAGCATCGTAAACACACAAAGATACAAAGATTACATATCAAATTTTGGTCATCACCCACAAAAATGCTTTGAATACACAAACATAATATAAAGACCAAGCATTAACAAAGAAAATTATTACACATTTGAAAGTATAGATGAACCTGTCACACATTCATTGTAAACACAATCATATAAATGAACCTCAAACAACAATCATTGCACAAAAATTTGCATTTAATTTCATCATCACATCACAAAGTAATAGAAAAACACATCAATCAATGTATACAATTAAAACATCACACAACAAATCAATCACTCAATATGCATACAATAATTTTGCAATTACCACACACCAATCAATTTATACAATAAAGACATACAATTTGATCATACACAACTTGAACCACTAAACAAGCATACAAAAATTGTGCAGTCATCACAAAAACTCCTAGTTGGAAAAATATTATATTGATTAAATCAAATGCATTTACATAACTTCAAGCTTATTCAATATTTTAAAATTTTAATTAACATGTTATAATTTATATTGATGTATTATTTCATAATTTTAAACTAAAGATATCTAATTCTAAAATAAATTTATTAAGCAAATGAAAAAGTAAGGTGCAGAACGGGACACATACCCTTGAGGATAGCCATGGTCCATCCTCAAGAGCAATGAGAAAGGGCTTTTCGCCCCTTCAAAAAAATAATATTTTTTTATTATTATGATGTTTTTTAAGTAATTACATAATAAGAAAAATAAATGAAGGTTAGTTTAATTTGGGTCATAATAACATAATGAATTCAAATATTCTATCATGACTTGTAGATATTGATATTTCATCTATCCAAGCATGTTTGTATATTCTTCATGTCCTTTTTTATGATCTGCAAAAAAACAAAAATTGTTAAATTTAGTGGTCATCTATACAAGTAGCAAAAACTTTTATAAATTTAATAAAGTAACTAACCTAACTTGATAATTGGAAGATTATGGAAGACGTAATATACTCCATAATGAGAGAGCTAAAGCCAAAATTGGAGCCCACACTTTCACTAAAACTAAAAGAAACATGGTAATGAATATGAAGCTTTGTATTTACCTTTGCACCATTTACACTAGGTTGTCTCGATCTTTTTCTGCAATAGTGATATGCTCATGCAATACAAGTCATCATCGTACCATATAGCATACGACCCATTGCACATATTCATCAAATTAAAATATAATATATAATCAATTAAATGTGAACTGGAGTTTTACCATTTTAGAAGTTTGGAGGAAAAAAATAGTTATTTTTTCTCACTGATAAAAAAAAAAGTGAAAATACAACAATACATAAGTTTATTATCACAGTAATCACAACTATCACTACAAATTATAAATAAATGGTGGTAGAAAAAAATAAAGAAATTCAAAGAATCTGAAGTTTTTTCCATTAAATATGTAATTCTGATAAGATCCCTTATTTTCCGCAATGCAATCAGTTGAGGATGACTTTATAATAGGTAGCAATGCTTACCTCTCACGGATGTATCTACGGTTAAACTGGTTGCCCTTTTCTCCAGCGAGCCCCAGGTCCAACAACATTATACGGAGGTGTAATTACGCCCTCCAAACTGGTAAGGAAAAGGCAAGCATTAACAAAAATTAATGAAAAGCTAGGGCTGAATAGTGGTATTAAAAGCTAGGGCTGAATAGTGTATACCAGAATAGTGTATATAAATGTCTCAATTATCTATCTAGCTAGCTGTACAGAATTCATTCATATTTCTCTCTCAGCATCACAATTATCTTGCTGTACAGAATTCACTAATATTTCTCTCTTAGCATCACAATTATCTATCTCGTTGTACAGAATTCATATCTCTTTTAGCATCACATATAGATATATCTCTCTTGCATGTTTTTGATGAGTATTCCACTCAGCAGTTTGCATGCACATATATCTATCTGTAAGGATCGGGGCAAGGAAATGAGTTTGAAGGAAATATTTTGTAAGGATCAGGGCAAGGAAATGAGACAGAACCAATCGAAGTCATCATACAACTCATTGGGCATATTCATCAAATTAGACAGGGAGTTTGACAATAATGTATTTCCACCCATATCCAATAAATTATGTTTTCTGGAGATGGCATGACAGACAGTTTTCTGGAGATGAATTGGAATCAACTCCTCTTCATCACACATGCATTTCTTTATTTTTGATAAAAATAAAATCCTTGTTCTCCAGAGTGACTTTATAACAGCCACCGAAATTTACATAGTCAGTCAAGAAAATGAAAATGCTTACCTCCGAGGCATGAATCGCATTGATAGATAGATATCACATGAAATTTACATAGTCAGTCAAGAAAATGAAAATGCTTACCTCCCAGGCATGAATCACATTGATAGATAGATATCACATATTTGCAAGGCTTACGGCGTTGCTCAATCCCTTAGATCAAGGAATAATGGTCGCTGCATTGGGAGACGATGTGTGAAAAAATGATCGGATCGGGCAACCGACCAATAAGTTCACTACTCGATACCGGCCTCTCATTGTGCAACTGATTCTGGAGCAAACACCGGCCTCTCCCCAAAAATGCTTCCACTGCCTTCGACGCCGGCCATATTCAACGGTGATATTATTGGCAGGTTCGGTTTCTCGCGCTTTCAGTGCAACGAGGGATCTATGGTGCCGCCTCAACATGGGTGCAGACGATCTGATTTTAAAAACCACTTCAGCCTGGATTCATAGGATTTAATTTAAAAAACTAAGAAACCGCGATGATCTAATTAAAAAAACCAAGAAAGCGCCTCAGCATGGATTCAGAGTATTAAATTTTAAAAACCAAGAAATCGTCTAACCATGGAGATGGTCTATTTAAAAAAACCAAGAAATCGTCTAGGATCTAATTAAAAAAACCAAGAAAGCGCCTCAACATGGATTCATTAAAAAAACCAAGAAGGATTTAATTTTAAAAACCATGAAATCGTCTAACCTTGGAGAGGATCAAAGTAAAATAACCAAGAAAGCGCCTCACCATGAATTCAGAGGATTTAATTTCAAAAACCAAGAAATCGTGTAACCATGGATGCAGAGGATCTAATTAAAAAACCCAAGAAAGCGCCTCAGCATGCATTCAGAGGATTTAATTTAAAAACCAAGAAATTGTCTAACCATGGATGCAGAGGATCTAATTTAAAGAAACCAAGAAACTGCAGGCTCCACGATCTAATTTATAGGAATCGAGCTATGCTAATCAAATTTCAAAAATCAAATCGATTCCTCTCTCTCATTCAGCTAATCTTATTTGCAACCCATAATTAGAGTCATCCATACAAAGAGTTTGAAAATAAATTCACTAGAATGCCCCATTTACCTGTGATCGAGCCGGAAGCCTCATTTAACTGGGCAGAGTTTTCCTGATTCAATAACTCATGCGCCATATCTACCTCTGCCTCTCAAAAAAATACAAGCACACCTCTGCCTCTATCTCTCAGAGAATACAAGCTCTGCCTCTGCACCTGCCTCTCAAAGAATACAAGCTCTGCCTCTCAAAGAATACAAGCAACCCTCTGCCTCCACCTCTCAGAGAATACAAGCACACCAGGCAGACAGACACACCAAACAGATGACAGACAAGCAGACATAACAACATAGACCACACCACATTCATACACACACAACGTGGAGCTCCAAACATACAGACACACGAGACTAGACCACACAATGGAGGAAACTCTGAGAGGAGTAGGAGAGGCACAACAACACCAATGCCAATATGAATTTAAAGATTGAATCGAATTAAAGCAACCAAGGTTCTTGACCGTTGAGATAACGCGTTTGATAAGCAGCGCTAATTATCTCTCGAACCAAGATTCATGACCATTGAGGTAACTTGTTTGATAAGCAGCGCCAATTTTATCTCGAACTTCGCTTTCATAGACTGTCATGTTTATTAAGAGAGGAGGTCTGGGATTGCAGTGCTGCTTATTTCTTAGATGTTGATGTCAATTCTTCTTGCAACGGAGGGCTCACATTGCAAAATGTGGAAAGATGCTTCAGCTTTTACAGCTAGACAACACAGCACAATCTATGTGATGTAATCAAAAACAGAAAGCTATAGCTAGATAACAAACCAAAAATAGAATCCACTACCTTATTACTTGAAATAAATTTTAAAATAAAAACATGTAGATATAAAAGAAGGCTCAAAGCCCTTTTTCTTGTCATTATAATGACATTTACATCTCTTAGTTTAAGAATTAAATAATTGAACCGGATTCAAATAATCAAAGAGTCCTCAAACTGTTGGGACAACCTATGTCAATTTTCTCTTTTGATAAGCATTATGAGTTGTTTTTTACATGCTGTTATCACAAACTACCAATTCAAAGGAGAGGGTTCAAACGAGAGGGTTGGGATTGCAGGATGTGGAAAGATGCACCGTCCAATGGAGGATGTATCCACCTTTTTTAACTAAGCAACAAAAGCAAATGCACGCTATTTCTACTCATATCAATTGACAATAGAGGAAAATGTAGAAGGAAAATCCCAACTATGAAACCTTGCCATCTTTTGAAGTTTGTGAGTGATGTAGTATCCATTATAGATGGCTTTGCGATCTTGCACATAAGGTCTACCAAGGAGGTTGAATTTGCTCTACATTGCATCTATATTAAGGCTTTAAACCTTCCACAACCATATTATTATGCCTAATAAAATTTGATATCTACTCAACTATTAATATATAATAGGTTTAGCAAGTATGTTTATGCATGAGTTGACTCATATAGTAGAATTTGAAGCCTATAACTATTTTCATGGTGGAAAAAATTTACCTTGTTCGTGCTTAAGTATATAACAGGAAGAATGTGTATGGTACTACCAGTTTCTTTACCATATTCACTTGTGAGTGAGCAAATTTGGCATAATAGACACTTTAAATGATAGACATGTTTGGTAGAATTCAATAAATTAGTGGACACTTCATACAAATACACCCTGGAACTACTACAATTTTCTATTTGGTTGTCCCCATATGTGGCGAATTCCTTTTCCCCTGAGAGGAATTAGAGAACCTACATTTATTTTTGGATTAGATTAGGTGAAATGCAATTTATTGGAATCAAGGAAGGTAGAAAAACTTGGTTTGTGTTTATAATCCCCTTAAGCTTCTTCTTGGCAAAGGCCTAGGGTACAAAAAGGTCCTTTGAATAGATGTAACCAATTAATATGGCATGTCGATTAGGGGATTCAACTAGATTGCCTTCTCTTGTTGCCTATGATTTGAAGCCCTCGCAAATGTTCCATAACATAGAGAGCATCTTGATGAAGCATGTAGAGGATGCAGACAATAAGGATGTCATCTCTCATGGCATTATATCATGGATTTGATGAGAGATCCAGTCTTGTTTTAAATGTCTAGGGGTAACATCTCTTGAATTGAATTCTTAATTAATTTGTAGTATTGTAAAAATTGAAAACTTAAATTCACGTCTTAGGATAATACTCCCTATTGTTTAATGTTGACTCTTTCCATTTAATATTATATTATTATCAATCTTCACATTGTAATGTATTGCATCTACGTATATGTATAAAATATGTTACAACCCTTTACTCAATGGTGCCACTATCACTAGATTCCCATGAATAGATCATTGACGCCTTCAAATTTACTTCTAGCTCTCGCCTCAGTGTTTTTTAAACCTTTCACACTGGTTTTCTTATGCCAATCTTTTACTCTTAATTTCCATTGTTAGTTTATAGAGTTCAAGAAATTTCCTTTGTATTATATAGATATGTTGGAAATTATGTATGGGATACAATTAATTCTTTGGCACTATACCAGATAAAAAATATTTTCTATGTGTTTTGTTCATATTTATGGTCTGTTTTACATAACTATGTTGCAGTCACAAAGATCAATATATGAGTTGTTAGGTTGAGTTTTAGGTCCAAGCTACAAATAGGGAAAACACTGGATTTCCCCTTGGTAAATTTATGTTTTTCTGCTAATTTTTTCTATAGTTCAAGGTATATGTAACAAGTAACTCTTTGGCATTGTCATGGATAAACTTATTTTTTCCCATGTGTGCAACATACTTTTTTGGTTTTCTACTAGGGGCTATGTTCTAGTTATGAAAATCAGTATATTAGTTTGTTGTTTCAACTTTCAATCACTAAAATTGCTAAGATAGATAATAGTGGAATTCAACGATGCACAAGGAAGAGCACATATATGGGGATACAAGAATGATATCGAGGGAGAATATTTAAATGGATAAATATCTTGCAAAAGACTAATCTGTGTGGAAAAAAGAATAATGGGAAAAATATATGGAAGCAGACATAAGGAAAAGAAGGATTTTCAGGAAAGTAAAGGTATAATGAGAAAATAGGCAACTTGTGA
>APFE031754829.1:0-34094 GCA_000404065.3 Pinus taeda
GCAAAGGTGGTGCTTCTCATTTTCTATTAACATATCAGAAAATTACATCAAAATTAGTGGACCAGCTACCCGCCCACCTAGGGAAACCGAGTAGGGTGTCCACCTAAAGTTTTTAACACCATACCAAAAAAAGAAGTCCCGCAGTCTCTTTTTCCTGGCTAAATAGACATTACAGTCCTTCCCTGGTCTAATTCTACTGATATGCATATATAGACTGTCCATTACAAAAAGAGGGAAACTGACTAAATTATCTAAATACCGCAAAATCATCAGAAGGTAGACAAGAACAAAGACTACTCAACTGCATTAGCAAAGATTGGAGAGTCCTCCTTGAAGTTCCTCTGCTGGCTGGACTTGAGCAATTGTTGAATCTCTTCTAGCTGCTTCCCTTGCATCTCCATGGAGATTTGCAGGATGCGGAGTTCACGCCTCAAGTTAGGAACATCCTGAGCCATCTCAGCCATTTCAGAGGCCACCTGCTCCAAAGCTTTGGCCAGCAACCGTTTCATTACCCAATAAATATGAAGGGATTGTTTAAAAAGAGACATCCTTCCTCTTGTATTACCAGGGTCATGAACCAGCAACTCCCAATCCTCCATTTCCGACTCCAATTGAGCCTGAATTGCTTCTTCTTCCATATTCTGGATGATGCGCCTGATTTTAGGGTTGGTGTTTTGAACGTAAGCACGTTCTGCCCGCTGAATTTTGTGCTCGAAGGTTTGTCTGGCCTTTCTACCAGGACGACGACTCGGCTCAGGGACCTCTTCCTTACTGCCCCGAGCTTTACTGGCCGCGCTGCTCTAACCACGGCTAGGAGCAGTCTTGCCGACACCTTGGCGGATCCTCCTCCGACGCCCACGCGTAGGAACTCGTCTGCCGCGCCGGCTCCGCTGGCTAACACCCAGGGCATACCGTTCCCACTCTTCAGCATTCATACTCGGGTCGCTGCTCCCGTCGTCATCTGCAGTATCTGGGATCTCAAAGACATCGTCCAGGACCTCTTCTTTCGCAACCCCTTTTCCTTTCCTATCAGCTACCTTGGTCCGCGCAGCTTCCATTTCCTCTGCTAGCCGAGCCTGCTTTCTTGTTTCCATAACTCCGTTCACCGAATGCCAACTAAAAGTAATGCGGGAGGCCCTCAGAGAACCAGTGACGCCTTTCGCGCTGCTGAAGCTAGTTGCAATTCTCTGAGGGTGGGAGCTTTGCATGCAGGTTTTTATAGAATCCCGGAGCCCGCTCCTACTATCCATCCGTCTGTCTGAATCCTGCCATCTGTTCCCGCAAGCATGGCAATTCCTATCAACCATCCTGTTTGATTTATTACTATTTACAGCCTCTGACATGTACTCGCCATTTCCACGCCAGTTCAAATCTGCCATTGGGTTGATGTAAGGCGAAGAATTCCCCTCAGATTGCGTACCTTCTCAATGTGATCTCCCATGTTGATCACCGATCTCTTCTCCCAGGCTCCTCTGACGCTCTTTAACCGCTTGTCCTAAATTCTGTCCTTCCCCAGAGCTCCGCACAAGTGGAACCATTCGCATGGGGATCTTAATCATAATGAGCCTTCGTAGGCTGGACTCTCCATGTCCCTTTGGCGCTCCAGCTCATCGCTCTCCACCTCTCTACCGGTGGCTTGGTCATGATCCGCCTTGATGATGGTTGCCAGGTCCGACCATTCCTGATGCCCACAAACCGCTCTCCATTGAACATCCACCGAGCTGCCGCGACCTCTGCATCCCCAGTTCGCCAGGAAGTCAGCCGCCTGGTTCCCTTTCCGCCTCACATGGTTTATTACCTTATACTCAATGCGATGCAGTAGCTCTGCAATTTCTTGGACTATTCCGACAATTCGCCAACTGCTCGTGACTTTTTCCCAATTCCGACCATTGCAGAGCTTTTTCAGCATCTCCACCGTGATCTGAGAGTTCCCTGTGATTTCGAGGTTGGAGTATCCATTTCTGACCGCAATTCGTAAGCCTTGATGCAAAGCCCAGAACTCTGCCTCATTATTTGTCATTTCCCCCCCTCACTCAGCAAAAATCCATCTTCCCTGATTACTGTTGTCCCTGAAAATACCACAAAAGCCAGTTTCGCCTGGGTTCCCCTTAGAGGCCCCATCGAAATTCAATTTGATGAAATTTTCTTTGGGGTAGCAGAATTTATCCGGGCTTTTGGACCGCATCAGTAAAATCATTATTTTTAAAAGTTAAGCAAATGCTAATTAAATAAATTATATTTCATTTAAAAATTAACAATAAATATAAATTTTAATTTTAAATGGTTTTTTGAGAATTTAGAAGTTTTTAAAATCACCCATAATTTTTTGAATAGATATAAATGAAAATAAGTAAATATATTTAAAATTTATACCTAATTCATTATCTCTATATATTTATATATATATAATATACAGTAGAGTTAGATTTAATATTATTCAAAAAATTTAAAACACTTATATTATAATTTAGATTTCCAAAAAATTCCAAATTTTTCAAAATCTTATTTAAATTTTCATAATTTTCTGAATAAAACTTTTCCATAATTAAACTACACATCAAAAAATTAATAAAACTCATTTAAAGTTTGGTTTTAGTGTTCGCCAACATAACTAAAACTGATCTCAAGAACATGATTTCAATGTATGTGATCTCAAGAACATAATATATTGGATGTGCATGAATAATTTATATAAAAATAATTTTAAGAACATAAATTAAATAAATTGTGTGCATCAAATGAGGTTGGATGATTCATATATCCTCAAAATAGATATACGTATATATAAATTAAAATAAAACCAATACGTTATTTTCATTTAATTAGAAATTATTTTATATTATATATTTTTTATTAAAATAATATAACATATTTTAAATTATAATTATATCATATAAGAAATGTTTTTAAGTTTGATATCGGGAAAAAATTGAAGTGAAATTTTAAATTTTGTAATTTAAATTTGTTTTTTGTTTTTTTTATATGGCTTCAAGACTTGAAAAACCCTTAAGACATTTCAATTGTGAAGTAGTTACCTATCAAACTTGTGATTTCAATAAATTATTAGCGGATTTTAGAGAAATTAGACCAGAAAAGCTTCCAAAAAATCCCACTAAAGACAACTCGTATCACATATAAATGAAAAACAAAAAATCATTAATTATTACGACTTCATTAATCCTGTTGGGGTGGGTTATTCGCTTTATCTATTGATAACGCAATAACCCATCATCGCCTACAGATCACACACTTGAACCCTCATGCTTATAAGTGCTTTCTGTGGTTTGTGGTATTATCCGTGTTGGTTGTGATTATAATATTACTCCAGCATATGCAAAAAAAATAAAAATAAAATTGGGAGGACTATATTTTTATCATGTACAATATATTATCCCGATCTAGGCAAGGAATTGAACCGGTGACTTCACATCAAGGAGTGCCTTAACAAAGCACCCGATCACGTATATCCAAGACCCGTGGACATTGTATTGCAAAGACTTATTGTAATAAAGAAATTTAATATATGTTTTTTATAATGTGAAAATATATATTCACTAAGAATGATAAATGTGATAGTTTACAATGTGTTGACCACTCTATGTCAACTACCCTGTAGCAGTGCAATTTTTTGCAAAGGAATTCCTTCATGTTTGAGCAGTCAAATATCCAAGATTCATTAGTCATCAGTGTATCAGAGTTATAAACCCATTATGCAATGTTTGTAATGTAAATGATTCTAGGAAGACCATATACGTATGTAACAACCTAGGTAAGCCTATTATTTTGGCAATAATATTCATCCTATGAGGTTTTTCGTCTCACTAATTCATCCATATTTAAAAAAAACACACGGATGATCGGAAGAGTTTCCCCTCTAGCCTCGCCCCAAAGCTAGGGTGGAATTTATCGTCAAGGTCTTAGGTGAGTCCTAGTGTCCTAGTCGAGTCTTTTGTAAAAGTGATTTGAGAATAATTTAAGCTAATTGGCTAAATTATTTTGTTACAAGTCACTTGGTCCACTAAATCATATTAGTCGCAGAATTGGCATTAAGGGTCATGGCTAAAGGTGTTTCCCCCTTTCAAGGGTTGAGTTAACTCTAATATCTTGATGTAAAAATATTTTGGTGCATGGTCCCTCATATTTAGACACCATGGCTTAAATATCTAAGGGTGGAATAAATTACTAATACCCTTTAGTATCAATCAATTAATTTTTCTGGCCAAAATAAATTAAGATTCTAAGCCAGAAAAATTAATTGATTTTTATTTTTGGTTTTCTGACAAAAAAGTGGTTAAATAATTAGCGAGAATTTGGTCAGAAAATAAAAATGAGAGAAAAATAAATTCTCTCATAGTGAAAAATATTAAAAAGTGAATGTGCACTTTTCAAGAAGGGAATCTCCATAGATCAAGCAAGAAAATATTCTTGGCCAAGAAAAAAGGAATTAATTCCTAGGAAAATCAATTACTTAATGAAAATCGAATTCATGGTCCAAGTTGGTTAAAAGAATGGGGGTTTCTCGAAGAGAAAATGTGAGAACAAAATATTTTTGGACCAAGAAAATGGCAACATCAAGGAATTCGAATTTTCTCTCAAGAAATCAACGGTGGATATCATTTTGACATGGATCAAGCATTTAATGGTGCACCTTCATGGAACTAGCCATTATTCACTTGGAAGCCTCTAGAGCTCTCATTTTTTCTATATAAGGAAGCATATGATCCTCATTGTATCATCTCTCGATGTGCTCTAGCTTTTGGTCTCGAAGTTTTTTCTATTTTGTAATAATAATACACAAGTCTTTGGGATGAAAAATTGTGGCTTTTCTCTTATGGTTATGGTAATGAATTCTTGAGTTAAATTTTTTTACTAATGATTTTATTTGCTACTTCATTTGCTTACACAGAATTACTAGTATATAGCTATCTTACACTGGTAGTTAGATCTGGAAAATATTTTAGGATTGGAAGTAGCTAGCGTGCTTTTGTTTAAGTTGCTCAAATTTTCTTCCATTATATTTTTTATGTCTCATATGAAGCTAACAAAATATTTTTGAAGTGTGTAGAAAATATTTAGTTGAAACCGATCTCAAGTGTAAGGGGATGCTTTTGCTTAAGCTAACCAACTCTTGAGTGATTAAGTGAGAGAGTCCATTCTATTTTACCTGAAGGATTTATTTATCAAATTTATTACAGGGTTTCTGAGCTTAGGCCTTGAGAAAATCATTCATTTATTTACTTATTTGAATCAAAAAGCTATTAACAAAAAATATCTGCGTTTTTTTAGAGCTTATATATATATATATATATAAACTTTCTTTTGCAAACAATTTTAAATTTAATTTTATTTATTAATAACTATTTTGATATTTCTTGGCTTTTTTTTTTCTGATCCCAACAAAAACAAAAAGGAAAAAAGGTAAAATTACTAAATTTCATTTCTATTCAATGTTAATTGAAAAGCATGCTATTTTAAAAAAGTTAGCACTATGGCAAGCTTTGTAAATATTTGTGAATGAATTTATTTATAAACTCAGCAATCCCAAGTTCATTTGCACATGTATTTCATGTTGTTTTTTTTGTTTTTCATTGTGTCTCTTGCAGATCCGAGAAAGAAGAGCATAAGGGTTTTAGAGCTCCTTTCCTAGGGCCACAAGGCCTGGCAGACTCAAATCTGAGTTCAAGCATCGTTTTTTTTTTTGGGGCCATAGGAAGACTAGGGTTAAACCTTAGCTCTATCTGATGATTCTTTGCAAAGAACACAAAATTTCTTGAGGGATTTGAGGCACAAAATTTCTCATATAAATTCTCTAGGGATTTTCTTTTAATTTCGGTTTACTTTGGATAGTTTTTTTTGAGGAGGTCGCAAGCCTTTTTCTTTTCAGTCTTTCAAACCCTTGATCCATTCGTATAAAGTTTATTTGAGGACTCTAGGTAATACTCTCAAAGTATGTTGCACATATTTCAGTTCTTTTCTGGGCGTGTTTTCTTTAAGCCCAAATGGTTGGAAGAAGGGTTTTTTCTATTTTTTTTTTAAATGTTTACTCTACATAAAAATTCAAAATTATTTTTGGAGAGATTAAACTTGAGTTTTGTGGAAAATTACCCTAGAAGCAAAGCCTTTTATTTGTAGATCTTACTCTCATTTGTGCTGCATAAATTATTCGACAATTTTTTGCAGGGGTTCTCAACAGATTTGATCCTTACTTGACCAGCAAAAATTTCCAGAGGCGTCTGCTTGCCTAAAAAGCCTTCATATCATTACAAAATCAGATCTCTGTTTAAGGTTTCAGTTGACCAAAATTTAAAAATAAATATTGCATTTTTGGTTGCTTGAGGCAAGGTTTTCATCACTTTTTTTTGACTTGTGAAATTTTTGTTGTTAAAGTTCTGTAAGTAACTTGCAACCAATTTCTGGGCCAGCTGTGAGCATTTAGAAATCATTGTTTAATTTTTTTGAAGGTCGTGAGCCACTAAAATATTTTTTTTTCACTCATTCAACCCTGCAGGGTTTCAAGCTTCTTTATTAAGCGGGACTAATATACAATTTGAGCTCAGAGTTGCAATTTGTAAAGCCTTCCTTGGCTGGACCGAGAGCAAAGAAAGGTTTTCATCTCTTTGCAAGTGTGTATTTAGTGTCTGAAGAAATCCCACATATTTTTTTTATAGGGCTTTGTCATCAAGATTTGTGTTTTGCAGAAGCCCAAAAAAATCCTTTCTAGAAGGGTTGTGAAAGGTTATTTGGAGAGGCCTAATTTCCTTAGGCTGTGAGCCTAAGCGCTTATTTTCTTATATCTGGTCATTGCAACAAATTTTCAAGGCTTTCAAGCTTTGAAACCTAAGTAAAGTTCCCTTAGCATATTTTGACAAAGTCAAATTAAAATTTTAATCAATTTTAGGGGTTGGTCTTAAGCATAATTAGAGGTTTTTTTCATCTTTACTGTGAGCTTGAGGAAGCAACATACCTTCTTGGTCTTAAGCATAATTAGAGGTTTTTTTCATCTTTACTGTGAGCTTGAGGAAGCAACATACCTTCTGATCTGAAAGTGATTTATTTGGGGACATCCATTATTAATTTTAGGTGTTTAGGGCCTGAAAATTCTTACCAAAAAGTTCCTAGTCTTTTTCTTGTTGGCTGAAAGTAGTATCTTCATTTTCTAGTGTGATTCTATTTGAAAGCTAGTCTTTTGTTGTTTGCAGGAAGCCTTTCACTAAGGTTCAAGTCATTGCTGCATAGAGTCATCATCCATTTTCTAAGTTTAAATTTCAAATTTTCAGAGATTATTGTCCTCTAAACAGTGAGCAAGTTTGATTATCAATTCATCTTCGTTTTGAAAATAGTGAGCTAGAGGGTCCATAATATACTTGTTTTGAAGTGTTTTTGGGTGGATCAACATTAGTTCTTGCAGGAGTAGTTATCAATGACCTTCAAAATCTAAAAGTTGCCACTTGTTCACTATTTCTTCAAAGGCTAACATTTGTTTCATAAGGAATATACATTACTAGTGGCAAGTGTCTTTGTAGCAGAGATAATATTTGATTTGGGACTGCTTCATTGAAAAGATCACATACTCTTATCGAAGTCAAGAACCTTTCCTTTGTAGTCATCTTGTTGCAGATCCAAATGCTTAAGTAGTTACAACTATCATATGTGGATTTGCCTCTCTTGAGGAGGTTGTTGGTTTTGTAAAGACATTATCTCTATTCTTAAAAACTCGTTGATGTCAAAAGGCCTTTGTCTCTATCAAAAGGCTTCTGCATCTTTGTAAGTCTCATTATTAAAATTTTATCTTTCTCTTGGGGAGCTTGGGATTTTCATCCCTTAGCATCCTATTTCTCCTTGTTTAGGGAGATTTTGCATTTCGTTTGTAACTCACTGAGCTGCTCCTGCATCTCATCTCTTTAGAATGCTAGATCTAACTTCAATATTTGCATCTAAGTGTTTGATATATTTCTTGTCTCTATTTTAGATGAAATTGTAAATCTAAGTGGTAATTTCTTTAATTTCCTGTTAGCAACTTCATCTGCCATAATTTTCTTTTGTTTACATCATATAAGCTAAGTGAATAACATCTTTAAATAGTGCTTCTTAAAAGCATTTTGAGTTTTTATTTAAGTCAACATTGCCTTTGTTGTTTCATTAATCATTTTCATTAACAAGTAACCTTGTGCTTCAAATCATTTAACTCCTTTGTGATTACAAGTTTATTGGCATTTTACTTTCCTTGAAGCAACACTGTTATCATTGCAGTCCATTGAAAATCTTGTATTAATATTTGCATTCTAAAGTTAGATTTTGCATTCCACTTAACTTATTTTGCATCCAACTATCTGGCTTTGTGTAATTCGGCATATTGTTATTTTATGAGCACTCTATCTTTACTTTAATTTGCTTGCTCATTGTCCATTGATATTGTTACATTTATTTGAGCATCTCTTTAAAAGTGAAGTACATATTTCTTTTATTCTTGCAAGGTAGATTTTCTGCTCATCTTTTAATATTATGTCATTTCCAATATTAATACTTGTCTTACAACATTATTTATCTTGTGATTTGAAATATCTTTCAAGTGTTAAATCTCTTCTAAGCATTGTTATAAGGCACTGGGTTATCATTGTATCTAGTCATTGTCTTATTTATGTTAGTGGGATTGTCCTGTTAAATATTTACCTTGCTTTTTTAGTAATCAAACTTGTTAAATAAATTTTAATCAAGTTGCTTAGATAGAGAATTGTCTTGCCCTTAGTCTCCTAGACTTGTTGTTGCAACAAGTTTTCCCTTTCTAACTATCCTTAGGGACTACCCCCCTTAGCTTTTCTAGGAGAGAGTTTAAACAGAGTGAGTAGGGAATAGGTGACAACCCCTACTCTGAGGGTTGCGCCTTAAAGATTATACCTTGTGGGGTTAGAAACTTTTCCCGCACTTAGGTGTACATCTTAGGCGACAACACGATGCACACATTAATGTATTATCTTATTAATTATTTTATTAAAAAAATAAATCTTATATATAAGAAACGAGTAGTCTTTTAAGTGCTATTTTTTGGAAAGTTTTCTAATCTAATTTGTCTAGAATTATGCAGGGATTTACTGAAATCACAAGTTTGACACATTCACAATCAAAGTGCCCTAGGGGTTTTTGACGGTGTCGAATCCATATATGCAGTCAAAAATCTAGTTTAAACAACACAAATAAAGATTTGGCCCAAAAAAATCGAGGAATTCCAACGAAAAATCCATTGGAAACTCCAAAAAATCGCACTTAAAGACTACTTCTATAAGAAATTACATATAATATGTATTTATTTATTTAATTATTTTAAAATGTTATATATATATATATATAAATTTAAATACTCATTAATTAATTGTGATATGGAAAAGATATATATATATATATATATATATATATATATATATATATATATATAATATATATATATATATATATTTAGTCTTATATTATTTAACTTTATTAGCTTATATTTATTTAACTTTAATTAGAGGGATCAAATCACCCAAAGTGGAAGCCTTTTTTCAAGTTCTACACTCCAAAAATGAAAAATATAGGTAAATACTAATCAAATTTAACCACTAACTATTGTGGAAAGGATTTTGGCTCCAAATAGGCCTTTGGATATGGTTTTGACAGAGACTCTCTAGAGCTGACAGTTGACGACAAGGTTTCATGTTCTGCTTTAGCCAATTGTAATTTTTTGCACTAAAGTATTTGTCATATTTTTACTTATTCCACCATTATATTATTGCAATTTTAAGATCGGTACATAATTATGGATATCCACTTGATTCTTAAAATCTTAAAATTAATGAATGACTAAGTTTGAAAATTTAATTATAATTTTGAAGAAAACATGTATGATATATTTGTTTTCTTATTAACTAAATTTAAACCTAGAAAATAGTTTATGTGTGTGTGTGTATAATACCCCATATCTGGGTGTTCAAATGTCAGTAAGGAGCATTAATAGTCTACATGACTAATGCACCAAGAGCAATTAAAAGATCTAACAGTTCATAGAAAAGGCAAGAGCCAAACCTTTACAGGTTAGGGTCGGATCTAGCCGAAGGCTCTATAAAGGTTGAGCTCTTGCCTTTTCTCTTAACTGCCTAACCTGTAAAGGTTCGGCTCTAACCTGTAAAGGTTCGGCTCTAACCTATAAAGGTTCGGCTAAGGAAGGAAGGGGGTTTAAGGGGGAAGGAAGGATCGACCTTCCTTCTCCCTGCACCATTGAGAGAATGACATTCTCGAAGAGCCACTTACCGATAGCGAAGGTCTCAAAACCGAAGCGTAAGTAAGGAGCTCAAAGAGAAGGAAATTCTCTCACAAAGGAAGGAAGGGGGGTGTGGGGGGAAGGAATGAAGCCTTCCTTCTCCCTGCATCGTACCTAGCCTACATCTGTCAAGGTCTGTACCTAGACAGATAAGGAAGGAAGGGGGGTGTGGGGGGAAGGAAGGAAGCCTTCCTTCTCCCTACACCGTACCTCACCTAAATCAGGGAAGGTGGGGGTCGTAGGGGGAGGAAGAGGGCCTGAAATCTCGACCAACCTGGAGAGATTGAAAAGCCCCGTCCTTCCCCATTCCTGGCTATGTTCTTCAAAAATTCCTTAAAATTTGCATGAAAATTGATCAGATTCCAGCTGAGTCTAGGAGCGGAATTTCTTCGATATATTATATATGGTGAAGTGGTTTTCTAGATGCATGAAAATTGATCAGATTCAAGGGTATGGTGACACTCTTGGTACTCTCTCTTTGATGGCCACATAGCAAAATGAGAGGGTGATGGCAAGAAGACATTCTTATGGCATTTATGATGTGATCAGGCTTGGTGCACTTGTTGACCTATTTGTCGAGACAGGTTGCATGTTAAGAAGGCCTCTATTAATTATAGTCAATATCATAGAGTTAGGCCACAGAAGCTTGAAGGTGGTAGCCACAAATGTTTTGACGTAGCAATTGCAAGATTTGCAAATTGTTGATTTGTGTAGCTTGGGAGGTACTCCCACAACCTAAGGGTACTGAATTTGGCAGAACTTGACCCACATAGGCTTTGCAGGCAATGTACCTATGCAGTGGGTTTTGCACCAAATTTGTGGGCATGAAACCAAGTGGAGATCTTGATGATTTGATCATTGAGAGCATGTGGGGCACCCTTGAAGGGCTAAGGAGAACCAAAGGCTTCAATGATGTGGCATTGGTTGAACTAAATTAAATTATTTGTCGTATGTTTTATGGAGTTTAAACATATTGTTTAGGTCAACTTGGCACATGTGGTGTGACCCTCGGTGGAAAACGAACCCATAAAGAAATCTATAAATAGAAGGCAAGAAGGAGTTCATTATCACCTTCCTAAGTGCTCTCATAAAGAAGAAGATTGATTTTATCTAGCCACAAACCGATAGGAGAAAATCTAAAGTGAAGAAAGGATGTGTTCAACATCTTTCTTGTGTTTTGGATAGGTCAAGTCAGGGCATCCACCGACCAAGTTCATTAGTAGGATTTATGGGCACATATTGAAGGAAAATACTCTGTGTTCTAGTTGAATTTGTTATGTTCAGGAAAGGAGGGTTGAGACCCCTACAATAGCTATTTGTGGAGGGATGTAAGGTATATTTTAGTGAGCCAAGAGGCATGGCAAGTTGTTGGTGCAAGGTCGGAAGCCCTGAAGGTACAACTCATGGTGTTCATGCTTAAAAGAAAAGGTTTACGAAGAGGTTAGTGAAGGTCGAAGGTAGGGCAACCTTGAGGTATTGTAGGAGCCCTAAAAAGGGTTGAAACCTCAGTATATTCTGTACTCAGATCCAAGGGTTTCAAGGTAGTTTGGGGCATATTGTTAGATAAGTTTGATTGGTCTTCTTGAGGATGAAGTTGTGGTGATGAGGTCTAGTTTATAGACAATTGTAGCAGCCTATAAGCAATACCTCTATGGATTGTTAGTGGTTGTATAAGAAGCCTTAAGTACATTGACAAGGAGATTATTTGTCATTGTGTGAGGGAAGTCCATTCATGCCCTAAGATCAATCATTTATAGTGAGTTAAAAGATTTTGTGGGGTTAGTGTTACTGTGCCCTAGTTCAATGGTTTGCAAGAGGCATCTCAATGATAAAATGGTTATTTTTATGAGCCCTAGTTCAACTGATGCAATTTAGCATATGGTTTATCACCGGGAAGATTACAAAGGACCTAAGAACATGATCCTTTGGAATAAAAAAGGACATGGTTAGAGGGTAGACATTGAAGTCCCTAAGAGTAGAGATAATGGAGTAGCCTTGTCTATTCTAGAGGAAAGTTTGGTGGAGTCCAAAAGTGCAATCCATCTTGGTAGAGAAAGAGGATTGCTAGAGGGTAGATCGTTGGGCTTATGAACAGTAACTCTTGGAGCAACCAACAGAGATTGATAGTGGAAGATTGGACATTTGGATATGCAAGCATTATGAAGTTGCAGGCGTTGCAGTGATTAGTAATAGAGGAGGAAAAGTACTTGCCAAATGTGTTCAAGGTACATGGACTGAAAGGGATGTGGAAACACTACATCAACAAGTAGGTCAAGTGTACTTTGTTCAAGGAAGGATTGGTGGTCATAGTTGTTGACGCACTAAGCCCTAGTTTTCCTTGTATCAAGGATGTATTTAAGGGCCACGATCCCTGGTACAAGAGCCCTAAGTTTGTTGTATTAATGTTTGTAATATAACAAGTTGTGGGTTTAAAATTGTCTTGTGCACAAGATTGATTCATTGTTATACATGTTTTCAGCTACATAAAGTGCTTGTGTTGTGGCATTTGAATGTGTTTGTGATCGTGATCTTTGACGTAAACTTGATTTTGAAGTGTTGTGGAAAAATCAACATGGTATCATGGCTACTTTGAAGGGAGATTACATTTGAGTGTACACAACAAAGCAACTCAAAGAGAGTTGTGGAACTGTTTAGAACATGGAGCATAAAGTTCAACTAAGGACATGGAGATGTGGTCTCGACTAGATAAGTAGCTAGATGGGATGGGAGTTCTGGTGGATTGGTGGTGAACCTAGTGAACAATAGTTTATTGTGTGGTAGGTTGTTAATCATCGACTTCCCATGAATTTTAATGGATCGTTGGGACTTCCCAAGGGTTTTTTTGGCATGGAAGAGTTGGCTATGTGTAAAGGACGAGTTGATGGCAGGTTAGTTTCTTCATTGGGTTGTGATGTTGCACATCTGAGATTGGAGCCATGTGCTCATGTGGTGTTTGAACCAGGAGGATGAGATTGCTTGCAGTGTTGGGTTGTGGTGGTGATGTGGCCCATGTTCAACTGTAGCTCAGACTGACCTTGTAGGACACAAGTTCTAGTAGAGGTTATGTAGATTCACAAGGACTCTAGATTCAGAGGGAGTATGCCCTATGGAAGTTTAAATCTTTATGTTCTGACGATATTGATGAAGACACACTACTAAGACGAATGTGGTTCATTCTATAGGGTATGTTGTAGTGGTGAATGCAAGAGATTGGGTTAATGTCGCCGATGATAATGGTTACTTCCAAGTGGTGGAAGTACCTCCCTCACTAAAACAAAGTTACTAAGCAAACACAAACTATGACCTCAAAATGAGAACTCTAGCCAAAAAAGCCCCAAAAAAACATGAAAAACCAACCTAAAAGTGAAAAGTGCATATGGTGGAACAACGATTTTTTTTTTTGACTTGAGGGGGGGGGGGGGGGGGGGGTACATTTCCAACATTTTTTAAAATGGCAGCAAAAACGAATTTTTTTGTGCAAAAAACTTTAAAAGTCAAAGTGTTAATGTTGGCATCAACGTTTATTTTTGCTAAAATTCTGACACTTTTTAGCAATGAGATTAAAAATAAAATACCATGACTCCAAAAATCATTAAAATTACAATAGTTTTCAACAATATGTTGAAGACAAAATATCACGACTCTAAAAAACCTAAAATTTTCAACAATTTTCAACCATGATGTTATGACTTTGAAAAACATTATAATTTTGGCATTTTTCAACCATGGCATTAAATATAAAATATCATAACTCCAAAAACCTGAAATTTCAACATTTTTCAACCATGAAATTAAAAACAAATATCATCACTATAACAAACCTCATATTTCAACATATTTTGAGATCAAATATCATTACTAGATTAAACCTTAAAAATAAATACCTAAATCAAAAATTCATTATACCAACTGCTAAAAATATAACTCTTTTAAAATCTTAGCCTAAGACAACTTGACACATTGCAATGAAAACTTAAAAATCAACCATCAAATTGACACGTAGTGGGGGCATGCTTGACCCACTACAATGGAAACTTAAAAATCAACCATCAAATTGACACGTAGCAAAGGTGAACTTGACTCATTGTAATGAAAACTGAAAATCAACTACCAAATTGACACATATTGGGGTCGGGTTGCTAGTTGGACACCCACACAACCCCTACAACAATAAATAAATAAATCAATAAAATAAAAGTAAATAAAAGTTTAAAAAATTAAATTAAATCATAACAAAAAGAAGAGTAAAAACAAAATTAAAAAAAAAGACAAAAATAAATAATATATATATATTATATATATATATATATATATAATATATAATTGGTATAAAACAACAAAAACAATTAGAATGATGAAAATTGAAATATAAAAAATAAGAAAAAAACAATATTTTTTTTTTAAATGACCCAAAAACAAAAAGTAAAAAATAAAAGAAATATATTTAAAAATTTATGTATATATAATACATTAAAAATAATAAATAAAATCCGCTGGTCCTGGGGGACAACTCAATTGGTTAACTCGAGAATTGTGAAATCATTGAAATTTGAAAGACCCAAGTTTAAATCACCCTTGTTGTGACCCAGTCTACAGGAAGGAAGACCTATCGTAGACCCCCAGAGGTTTACTAGTAGTTACGTGTCAGGCGAGTGACTAGGTTCCTCTGGGTTACAATAAATAAATAAAATTAGCTTGCACCCCCGCCCAACTACCAAGGGGTCATGGGTCGGGGCGGGTGCCCTAGCCCGTGGCCCCTCGAAGGTTGGGCAAAGGTGGTAGGTCGATTCCTACCACCTTCGCTCAACTTCCAAGGGGTTGCAGGCCAAGGTGCTCGTCCCCGCCCACGACCCCTTGGCTACTAGGCAGGGCCCTTTGAATTTTGATTATTTTATTAGTTATTTAAGAAAAAATCCTTTGTTTATATATATATATATATATATATTAAATTTAAATGGTTAAATAACAAACATTTAAAAAAAAGTGCATAATTTAAACATAAAAAAATTTGAAGTGTCAAAAATATGCCCCCCAAAAAAATGTTGATGTTTTTCAAAATCTGCATGAAAATCAACAACATTTAAAAACGAAAAACCATATTTACTAGCAATTGTCCCAAAAGGTACAAAGAGAGGCCGATATGATTATTAAATTGGAATTGTTGAATTTTTTTAGAAGAGTTAATTGGTTTGTGGAAAACCTTGTTTTCTTGGACTGGATCATTGTGCAATTACTTTTATTTAGATGTTTTGTTTATATCTATATTACAAAGAACACATTGAATGTCTTATTTCATTTTAGAGTAAGTTAATTACCCAATATCAAGAGGTTAAGTTAATTACCCAAAATCAAGAAACCTCTATAGATGGCCAAGCATATACGAAGTTTGCCAGTGACCAAGGCAATAACCACCATGACTATTCCCTACCAATATATTTCATTGAAAACCATAATTGTATATTCCATTTAGAAAGTCAAAACATAATTTTGATTATAGCAATGGGATCTTGGACTCATTACTATTATAAATCTTTATTATTGTAAATCCAAAGATATAGTTTCAATTTTTAGTAAGTGAAGCCTTAAACCAAAACCCAATAATGTCCACTGCCATTCCACATTCTTTGCGAGTTTATAAAGTTGAATTTTATGGTCGTGTTTTGAATGAGTATAATTTACTTAATATAAAATTAAATAATTTATTTAATATTTTTTTAAATGAATTAAATTAAGTTTATGATATATAATGTTTATATTTAAAATATTTTTTTTATTAATGGTAAAAATGATTTTTTTTATTATTAAAGATAAAGTTTAATTTTTTATTAAAAACTTAAAAATATGTAAATAATATTATTAAAAAAATTATAATTTTTTTAAAAAAATATCTATTTTGAAATTAACTATATTTATATTTTCACCTAGTTTAATAGTCATGTTATAAAGTATAAAGACCATTCTAAAAAACAATTATTTATATTATTATTATCTTCATACTCAGTCCAAACTCTGAAACAAAAATTTCACCATCCTCTTACTCACTCCAAACTCTAAAACAAGAATAAGCCCACCCAAACTCCAAGAAGTATTGATTGAATTATTTGTTTTTATCCCTTATAATCTACCTCTACCTCCAATTACAATTTTCGAGCTGAATTTACCGGGCACAGTTGTCATCAGCAGTTGGCAATGTATGGAAAATGTTTAAGAATTTTTGTCATTCAATAATAGAGCACCTACCTCCAATTACAGTTTTAGGGTTCAATTTACCGAGCACAGTTGTCATCAGCTGTTGGCAATCTATGGAGAATTTTTTTCATTCAATAACAAAGCACCACATTGGGAATTTTATGTTTCAAAAAAATTGTGTTAGAAAACACCCTTCGTGGAACCCTGCATTAAATATATATATGGAAACCTGGAAAGCCTTTTCCTCTTTGAGTGTCTGGGAATGTGCACTTCAGACTACTTTGATGAAGTGATGGGGAAATTCATTGAGTGTCCGGGAATGTGCGCTTGGGACTACTTTGATGAAGTAATGGGGAATCAAATATCACTGGAGGTAAAAGACTCCGTATATATTGAAATAACCCTAATCCTAAGCATGTAATAAGGCTATGTCAAAATATCAATCTCCAACCTGTTACATTGCAATCAATCTATTTCAATTTCCTATTTCTTTTTCTGTTGCATTAAGTTATTGAAAAGGATTTCCTATTTCTTTTTCTGTTGTATTAATTTGTTGTGAAGGGGATTGTAGATTAATCTACCTGTTTTTTTATGATCCAAAGATTTATTTTCTTCTGCATTGGCATACAATCCCATCATTTTATCTTTCTTTATCATAAAGCCAAGTAGCTAAGCTATGAACTCCTTTGTAATTCTTTGCTATCAACAACAAGAATTCAATTTAAATTTAAGTAGATAAATTGATATGCCATTGGAAACGCATCAGAACACAATTGAATCGAAACAAGAAGAACAAGGAAATTACCAATATTGTATTGCATACTAAATTAGATTTGCCAAACGCATTAAACCCTCTAAAACTTTGGCATTAAACCCTCTAAAACTTTGGCATTAAACCCTCTAAAACTCTTTCCTGCCTGTGAAAGAAATCAACAACAAAGATTCAGAAGCAAGAAATTTAAATTTCAATGGAAATTTTGAATTTCCATGGAAAATGAATCGGATAAACTTAATTAAGTAAAGAAGAGAAAGGAAACCACAGAAGAAATCTCATCGCCATTTTATTCTGCATTTGAGAGTGCATGATCCCGCCATTTTAGTTTTGTTTATCATAAAGCCAAGTAGCTAAGCCATGAACTCCTCTGTAATTCTTTTTGCTACCTGCAACAACAAAAATCCAATTTAAATTACCACTATTATATTATATATTAAATTAGACTGTCAAACGCATTAAACCCTCTTTATTTCTTTTCCAGCCGTAAAAAAAATCAACAGCAGAATCTAATTTAAATTTCAAAGAACAAATTGAATTTCCACAAAAAAGACATAAGAGGCTGGTCGGATGGATGTTGGAGGGGTTAGGATTGAGGGTCTAAGGATGTTGGAGGGCTTTGGGATATTGGTGGAAAAGATTTGAGTCAAGTGAAGTGCTGAAGTCTACATCTCTCATTTAGAAAAATTAAACCAAAGGTGGAGGGCTGAGGGATGTTTGGTTGGAAGGTGGGGTGATGGGGCCCCATCAAGGCTGGCCGAAGGCTCAAGGTTGGCCGAATTTAAGACCTTGCCTAGCTTTCAAATGAGATTTGCGGCCAGGCAATCGAGATTTACGGATGACCCAAATCTCATTTGAAAGCCAAGCAAGGTCTTAAATTCGGCCAACCTTGAGCCTTCGACCAGCCTTGATGGGGCCCCATCACCCCACCTTCCAACCAAACATCCCTCAGCCCTCCACCTTTGGTTTAATTTTTCTAGATGAGAGATGTAGACTTCAGCACTTCACGTGACTCAAATCTTTTCCACCAACATCCTTAGACCCTCAATCCTAACCCCTCCAACATCCAACATCCCATTAACCCCTCCAACATTCATCCGACCAGCCCCTTATGTCTTTTTTGAAATGAATTGGATAAACTTAATCAAATCAAGAAAGGAAACGAAACCACAAAAGAAATCTTACAGATATACCGCATTACGCACAGTGCTCCACCTACAGATGTAGAGTGCTCCTCCTGCATACAAATATAAAGCACATGCTGAGCACTCCACAGGAGGATCCAATGCAGGAGAAAGTAGTGGGTGAACATAAGAGAAAGAGAAGCGATGGAGCCAATTCATACGACTATTTAAAATCGATCAACATTTGGTTCTAGTCGCATCCAACGGTGCAAATTGATCCACCATGACATGACAACTGTATCTAACTGACACGGCATTCAAAATTTCCATTCGTTGTTTTTTTACATAAAATAATGGGAAAACGCAGTAAAATTATCTTGCCATGCCAAGAAGGCAACTCAACCAATATTTGGAAAAAGCAATCACACTTCAAATCAATGGTTGAAAGTGTCTCACCTCATCGAGGGGCAGGGTAAAAGTGTTGACGATTGTTGATGCATAGAAAGGCCTATCAGCCTAAGTATATTAGAAGATTTAAAGTGTCAAAAATAAGCCCAAAAAAAAGGTTGATGTTGAAACAACACTTTTCAAAATTGGCATGAAAGTCACTAAGATTTAAAAAAATTGTGCATACTTAATGCATAAGAAAATTTAAAGTATCAAAATTATGCTCTGAAAAAAAATAATAAAAAATAAAAATAAACAAATAAATAAAATAAATAATTAAATAAAATTAAATTAATAATAAATTAAATATATATAATTTATAATATAATATTATTAAATTAAAATTAAAATTAAATAAATAAATATATCTCTCTATATATATAATCAACACTTTTCAAAATCAGATGATTTTTTGCTACCTCTAAAAAGTGAGAACTCAGTCAAGTTCCAATTCGGTTGGTAACTGCGTTCTAAGAGGGAGTGTTGATATGTTTAGCTTGAAAGGTACTCCCACAACCTTAGGGTACTGGATTTGGGAGTAGTTGACCCACATTGGCTTTGTGGGAAATGTACAGAAGCAATGGGTTTTGCACCCAAAGTTATGGGCGTGAAACCAAGTGGATATTTTGATGGTTTGATCATTGATAGCATGTGGGGCACCCTTGAAGGGCTAAGGGGCACCAAATGCTTTAATGGTGTGGAGCTGGTTGAATGAAAATAATTTTTTTGTGGTATGTTTTATGGAGTTTAAACATATTATTTAGGTAGGCTTGGCACATGTGGTGTGACCCTTAGTGGCAAATGAAACCCATCAAGAACTTTATAAATAGAAGGTAAGGAGGAGTTCACTCTCACCATTGCAAGTTCTCTCATAAAAAATAATATTGATCTGATATGGTCACAAACCGATAGGAGAAAATTTGAAGTGAAAAAGGATGAGTTTAGCATCTTTCTTGTGTTTTGGATATGCTGAATTAGGCCATATGTTGGCCGAGTTCATTGGCATGATTTTTGTGCATACATTGAAGTACAATACTCTACGTTTTGGCTAAATTTGTTTTGTTTAGGAAAGGAGGGTTGAGACCAATGCAATAGCTATTTTTTGAGGGTTGTAAGATCTATTTCTATGGGTCGAGAGGCTTGGCAAGTTGTTGGTGCAAGGCCGCAAGTCCTGAAGGTACAATGCATGGTATTTAGGCCTAAAAGAAGAGGTTTGCACAGAGGTTAGTAAAGGCTGAAGGTAGGGAAACCTTGAGGTATTACAAGAACCCTAAAGAGGGTTGGAACCTTATTATATTTTATGCTCAGAACTAAGGGCTTCAAGGTTGTTTTGGATGTATTGAAAGATAAGTTTGATTGGGCCTCTTAATGATAATGCTATGGTGATGAAGTCTGGTTTATGGACAGTTGTAGACACCTATGAATGTCAATACCTATATGGATTGTTAGTGGCTATATAAGAAGCCCTAAGTATAGTGACAAGGAGCTAATTTGTTATTGTGTGAGGGAATTCCATTCATGCTATAAGATCAGTGATTTATAGTGAGTTAAAGGATTGTGTGAGGGTAGAAATATTGTGCCCTAGTTCAGTGGTTTGCAGGAGGAATCTCAATAATAAGAGGGCTATTTGTATGAGCCCTAATTTAGCTTATGCATGTTGGCATATGGTTGATAAGAGGGCAGATTGAAAAGACCCTAAGAATATGATCCTTTTAGGAGAAACATAAAACATTATTAGAGGGAAAGCATTGAAGACCCTAAGAGAAGAGATAATGGAGCAACCTTGTTTGTGCTAGAGAGCAGTTTGGTGAAGTCCCAAAGTGTAATTCATCTTGGTGGAGCATGAGGGTTGCTAGAGGGTATATTAGTGGGCTTATGATCAGTCACTCTTGGATCAACCAAGATAAATTGGTAGTGGAAGATTGGAAAGATGGAGATGCAAACATTCTGAAGTTGCAAACATTGCAGTGATCAACAGAAGAGGAAGCAACATATTTGCCAAATGTGTTCAAGGTACATGTAATGAAAATGTTGTGGAAGTACTACATCAACAAGTAGTTCAAGGGTACCTTTTTCAAGGAAAGATCACTGATCATAGTTGTTGACACCAAGCCTTAGTTTTCCTTGTATTAAGGTTGTATGTAAGGGCCATGATCCCTAGCATGGGAGCCCTAAGTTTGTTGTATTAAATTTTATAATATAACAAGTTGAGGGTTTAAAATTATCTTGTGCATGAAATTGATTCACTGCTATATGTGTTTTTCGTTGTGTAAAGTGCTTGTGTTGTGCCTTTTGAGTGTGTTTGTTATCATGATCTTAGACATAAACTTCATTCTGAAGTGTCGTAGAATAATCAACACATACATAGTGAGGGAGAACAATCTTCCTCATAGGGGAGGCAAAGGAAGAGGTAGGCCACCCCTCCCTCCCTAGCATGGCGAGGGAGATGAAAATTTTGACAAAAAAAACTTTGATCGACATCAACACATGGTTGAAGATGTTGAAGACCAAGAGCTTCACAACATAGGGGACCATTTGTGGGCTCTTTGCAATGTGCTTGGTTAACACTTCAGGGACTAACAAGAAGTGACAATGGTGCATGAAGGTAAAAATTTGGACCTTGATTTCCTCTTGACTCATGCTTGGGCTACATTACATATGATTATAGACACTTTGGGCATGGAACTTCATAATTCCTCTTCTCCCTCAACACATGTCGTGAAGGACTCCTCCTCTCAGTCCCCTGTTGGATCTATCACACAAGGCAACAAATCTCATAGTTAGTCTCAAAGGCACATTAGTGAGCATCCCTCTCTCATACATCATCATCAATGTAGCCTCACTGAAGGCACTACAACAGAACTAGGACTTTCATTCAAGAGGGGTTTCCATGCTAGAAACCACATAGGAGTCCACCTCCCTCAACCAGTTGTGCACCTTGTGCCATCTATTCAACCCACCTCAACTAGGCATCCTCAACTCCATGAAGATGACAAAGACAAACCTACTCCTGTGGAATAGGAAGACCCACTAAACCTTTAACAGGACGCGACACATTTCACTAAGTAGATTGTGGCACTATTATGGAAACGACAATTCAAGACTTCTTATGTTTCTCTCTTTTTGTCATTCTCTATGTTAATGTGCTTAAATTTTTAGGAGGACATATGGTTTCTCCTTTTTGGGCAGGTGCTCTTTCTTGCAATACTTTTGTGGCTACTAGTCTTTTGGCCTTTGACTCAGGCTAGCAACTTTCGGGTCATAAAGCACCTATGCGTGTAATTTCTTAACATTTTCTATAATACATTGCTTTCTAAAAATTAATTTTGAAAAAGCAATTTCTTTTAAAATAAATTTTAAAATTTTAATTTAATTCTTAATATATAAACTATTGCGAGTAAGTATTCATTGTATATGTTTGAATAACAAAAAATTCGTATAATATTCTACCCTTAAAAAGTATTCAATTGATATGTCAAAGATGTATGGGTGGATTTAAGCTTATTTTGGAATGTTATATCATGCTCATAATCCTTAATGCTCTAAAGGAATTTTCATAAATATAAAGTAGTGGGGAAAGGTGACTATGGTTGAGTGGTTGAGTTGTTCATGGCGAACTTTAAGGAGGACTAGAATTTAGTTCAGAAAGTTTATAGAAGAAACTATTAAAATCGGGGTTGAAGAGAGGAAAAACTTTGAAATTCATTAGATATAAAAGTTGTAGTGATTGGAAAAACAAATTCAAGAAGAAAGGAGATGATCTATATTGACGGGGACTGCAAGGGTAGGCTTCAAAATCTTGTGAGACTCCCTGTAGATGTTTAGAGGCGATGGCCTCACTCTCTGCAACTTACTCATGATGATTAGTGCTCTCCAACCTAATATGGTAGATATGTTGCAATGTAATTTCCTATTTAAAGTTTTTGACTTGGTTAAAATAAAATAAAATAACAGAAAATTAATAATTATAATCATGATTATAATTAATTATAATTAATAATTAAACCATCCTAGATCTCTTTTAAGTTTGGATCTACTAAGCGTTGAGAGGGATCAAATATTTTGAGATGTTAACCTATTTTAGAGTGAAAATAGATTTGTTCCCTCTCAACTCTGGGTAGATCTAGAGTTAAGATGGATTTACGCTGGTAATATTCACAACTAGTTAGGAAAGAGTAAATATGTCACTCTTTTGACCCAAATGACAAAAAATATTTTAAATGCAAGTCCACATGGGGCCTTAGCACTACTTTCACCTTCCACATGAAACCCTAAACTTGTTGTTCTTATTGAAATATTTAAGAAAAGGACTAGGTTATTGCAGTGTAGAAGCTCATACAAAAAACCAAAGTACTTCACATAAAGTAGATATTAATTATTTTTTCTTAATAACACAAATATAACACTCAAATTGTAATTTTAATCAAACTTTACTTTGGAAGATAAAGCTATTGAAAAAAGTCTAAAAGATAAAATACTAACATAATGTAAAAGGTTCAAAATTTTGGCCAAGCACTTTTTGCTAACCACTGTCAATTAAAAAAGTATTTTTTTTTTTAAAATTCAAAAAATATCTAAAAGGATTAAAATTGTTAGGATATGAAAGACATTTACTTAGACTCTTTCCCTTTTTAAATAGGCTACATTTTACATGAATACCATGGGTCAATGCCATGGTTCTCGTCAACTTGAAGCTCAATACCATGGGTTCTTGTAAACTTGGAGCTCAATACCATGGGTTCTCATAAACAAAAAAATAGAGCTAATTATTTTTTTGTGCTCTTTAGCCTAGTATAGTAGATAATGTATTACAATGTTGAAAAAAGAATTAACAAAATAAAAATATACATGGTATTGATTGGTGCTAAAGGTATTGATTCATGATATTAATGTGGAATATAACCTATTTAAAAGACACAATTATACCAACCTAGATGCATATCTACCAAGCACCCAAAGGGATCAAATGGAGTTAAAATGGATCGTTTAATTTTAATTTAATTTTAAATAATTTCACCAGATAAATATAACATTACCATTTTAAAAAAAATTATATACTTACATTATTCCTACACATCTCCCTATAATTAATTGTAAAAACACGAACACAATAATATATTTAATTTTTTTTAATATTTAAATTTAAATTTATATTTTGTAATAATAGATTATTATAATTGTTATTTTATATTTTTTAATAAATATTTTCTGTTTATAAATATAATTTAACAATAATTATAAAAGATATAAGTTAATTTCGTTAATGCCAACTTGTCTACACTCCAATCGATAAGCAAAAAAAGTACTTATATTTCGTCAGATATAAATACATGTTTAATATAAATATATTTTTCATTTCATGACTTAGAAATTAAACATGACACTATGTAAAATAAATTGCCATGGCTCTAAGGGTTAGTCCAATTGGTCAAGAAGGGGCGGGATTTTGCTAGATGGGAGGTCACAGGATCAATTCCCAAAAGTGCTTGGGGTCAGGTCTTGCAGTAGGCTGTGGGGCTTGCCTATATTTTTCTAGTAGATCAAAAGTGTCCATGAACCACGCGGCCAGATTTTTCTAATAGACCAAAAGTGTCCATGAACCAGGCGCACACAACAAAAAAACAGAATAAATTACCATATACCAAATCAAGCATGAAGCCATATAAAACAGATTGCTATTGTGACAGAAAAAGGAATTAAGCATGAGGCCATATAAAACAGATTGCCATTCATTTATATATGTAATCAAACTAGTACAGCAGCAAAGAGCAGCAAGTCCCTGCTAATTGTGACAGACAAGAGGAATTACCATATACCAAATCAAGCATGAAGCCATATAAAACAGATTGCCATTGTGACAGAAAAAGGAATTAAGCATGAGGCCATATAAAACAGATTGCCATTCATTTATATATGTAATCAAACTAGTACAGCAGCAAAGAGCAGCAAGTCCCTGCTAATTGTGACCGACAGAGGAATTAAGCATGAGGCCATATAAAACAGATTCCCATTCATTTATATATGTAATCAAACTAGTACAGCTGCAAAGAGCAGCAAGTCCCTGCTAGTTGTGACAGACAGAGGAATTAAGCATGAGGCCATATAAAACAGATTGCCATTCATTTACATGAAATCAAACAAGTACAGCTGCAAAGAGCAGCAAGTCTCTGCTAATTGTGACACAGGAAGTTACTTCAGTATTGTCCGGCTCCTGGCCAGTACCAGACTGGCACAGATGCTTTCACAACAATTAACTCACATTTTGACACGGTTGGCTCAGCAGCAATGATGTAGATGTTTAGACAGTTTGTATTATTGGTAAAATAATAATGTCGTTTAAGTAGTTTTCAAATTTTTTGGAAAATTATCGAAATTTATATAAGGTTTTGATAAAATCGGGCAGGATTTTTTTGTCAGATTTTTTTAAATCACAGCGGTCAAACTTTAAGATTTTTGGCTTTCCATCAATTTAATAATGTTAAATCTATTTTCTGATATTAGATTTTTTGAAATTTATTTTACTAGATTCCAATAAAAATAGCCGTCCACACAAATTTTGCAATAATAATAGGCCATATGGGCCCAGTATGGGCAATCAAGCAGGAGTCGATTCAACACCAACTTTATTGGCTTGTCTTGCTTGAAAACCATCAATGTACAACTATTTTTCATGTCATATGGAAAGCTCATGGGAATCTCTCTCTGACACAGAGCTTGCCCCATGATTGAACTTGTATCAGATTTTTTATTTTATTTTATTTTTTTTCTCAATTATTTAACCATGGAAAAAGTTGTGAACCAAACACATGAGATACATGTTTGTATTTAATAAAAGGTTCAAACACATGAGACAATGTTTGTATTTAACAAAATCGGTTCTGGTTTTAACTGTAAATTGCAGATGCTTTGTCAGAATATCAAGGTTACAACTAGCCATAGCACCGTTTACCCTCAGTGGTGAATGCATTAGAATTGTCTAAGTACTCAAATTACCATGCTTTCACTGCACTCAATATAACAGTTTGTCTTAGAATAATGGAGAAAATAGAATAGTTTGTCATAAAATAATGGAGAAATCTAGAATGTTTTTTTTAGATTTTGTTGTGTGTTGGTAGAGTTTTATTATTAGAATTTGTTAGGTGTTTTTAGAGTATTTGATAGGTGTTTTTAGAGTTTTATTTAGACTAATTATCTTAATTAATTTTTTTAGTTTTCAAATTTTATGTTTTAGAATTTTGTTCAGTTAAATTGTAATTCTGTATTGGTCAATGTAAATGTGAGTGGAGTAATCTTTTGGATAAGCTTTATTTCAAGCATACTAGTTTGGTCAATGTAAATGTGAGTGGAGTAATCTTTTAGATAAGCTTTATTTCAAGCATATGTTATAATATAAAGACTTTGTCTATTTTAAAGGGTTGGTTGTTGGCTATACTTACCATACTTAGCATAGTGAATTGGGAGCATTTACTCCAAAGCTTCTAGCATGATAGAAGAGGAATGAGCCTTTTTATTTTAATAAGCAAAGTACTTAGCTTTGGAGCAGGACCAACAATAACATTTAGTTTTTATCATTCCTTGTAAACTTTTGTGGAGCCCTTTAAAAGTTTCTTCAAGATAGAAGAAACCAATAATGTTGTTCTAGATCGAAGTGGCCAAGGAGGATATGTCGCAGCTACCAGGGATGGTATGGAGAAGTTTACCATGTGAACCAAAAAATGCATGGCCAATCCAGAAGGAAGGAAATACAAACAGGGCAGAAATAGTGGATGATTTCATCCCAATCATGACACATGAGAACCTTCTTGCTCTTGTTAAGAAATTTTTAGGGTCATATTGCTCATAGCTCCAGATCTACTCCTAATTCATTCACAGCTATACTCTATTCATAATTGTTCAATACCAACAACCAAAAATAATGTAAAAAGATTTTGCAAAGACTAAACTAATTAAACTAACATTCAAAACTATAATGAATAACAATTAATATCAAATATTTTAAACTAACTCTCACAACTATAATGAATAACCATTAATATCAAATATTTTAATAGTTAATAATGAACACAAATTTAAAAAAGATTTTTTTTTTTTTTTCTTCGTTAACTATTATACTTTTAGCATAAAAAAAACAATGATAACAAAGTAACAAAGTTTTACGTCAATTCCCTCTGCTCATTATGTATTTGTCATTTGTCATGGTTTTGAATGACTCCACATTACAATAGCACTGTGATTTCTCATGGTTTGAATGGCTCTAGGTTTCAATAATGCTCCAAGATCCAACATTGGAGTAATATCTCAACTCCCTCCCCTTCGTATGTATTCGTCATTTGTCATGGTTCTAAATGACTCCACCTTAAAATAGCACTGTGATAACAAAGTAACAAAGTTTTACCTCAATTCCCTCTGCTCATTATGTATTTGTCATTTGTCATGGTTTTGAATGACTCCACATTACAATAGCACTGTGATTTCTCATGGTTTGAATGGCTCTAGGTTTCAATAATGCTCCAGGGTCCAGCATTGGAGAAATACCTCAACTCCCTCCCCTTCCTATGTATTCGTCATTTGTCATGGTTCTAAATGACTCCACCTTAAAATAGAATTGTGATTTCTCATGGTTTAATCTCTCTAGGTTCTAATAATGCTCCAAGCTCCAACATTACTCTAGTGTTCAATAATACTCGAAACTCCAACATTGCTCTAGTGAGCAATTCAAGAACCAAGGAATGATGAGTCTTCCTCATGCATGGTATAGGGGATCAACAATGCTACATGGCTCTAAATCGCTCCAATGTCCATCAATGATCTAGTAAGAAGGGCCCGAACGAAGGAAGGGTGGTCATTCCTGTGTCCCACGAGCTAATTAAAGAAAAAGATTAGACAGAGCACCTCTACTTTTGTTTTCTTAATTAATCAATCTTAATTGATGCTAACTAGTATGAAAATTGACTAGATGCAGCTAGATATAGCAATTGCAAATGTTATAAAGTAGTTGTGAAGCCATTGACAAGTTACAAGGTGCAGGACACACACCGACGAAGTTGTTCTCACATGGAAATGAAGTTGTTGTCATAGGGAGGAGATCTTTTATATTAGCTTGTTGTTCTAGCATTGAATTTTTTCACTAATAAAATTTCTCCGGGGTTGAGAGTACATGGCAATATCTTGCTTTAAAGCTGCATACAAATTTATGTTGTCTAAACTTTTATTTTTGTAAGTTTTTGATATTTGAGAGGAAAAATAGCACGCTGCAATTCTTATGTGATTCTTATTTTTTGATATTTTGAACCATAAATATTGGTTATGTTACTTGCTTCTTGAAACATATAAATATTGGTTCATTTACGTAACTAGCACAACCACATTTATTTAAATAAATGTGGACGATAGTAGTATATCAATTAAACACATGCACAACTACATTAGTAAATGTAGTTGAAAAATACGGCTTTCGATATTATTATTATATTAATTAATTAATATAATAATAATAATAAAATTAAATATATTACCATTATTAATATATTAATTATCATTTATTAATATATTAATCATTATTATCATTATCATCATTATCATTATCATTATCATTATCATTAAAATTATTTATTATTATTATTATTATTATTATTATAATAAACCCTCTAATAAAAGTAGACCCTACAAATTTTAATATTAAGCCTAAACCATTAATATTAAATCCACATGAAAACAATCTTTTGTTATCTATATAAAAGAAATGAAATAAGAACAACCTTATATACAAATTCATCTATTTTTTCCCTTCTTTTTTAAAATAGTTATTTTTTCTGTAAAAAAGAAATAAAATAAAGACTATATAAAATTTTCTCTCTTTTTCTTCCTTCTTTTTGGTAATAGTTATTTTATTCAAAAATTCTAAAAAAAAATTGCAAGATAAAAAGTAAAAAAAAGAAGATGTAAGTCGGAAGTCAGACCTATCTATTACATAAAAACGTCATTGAGGTCACTGATGTTTCGATTCCCACGGGGTCAGGCCCCATACTCAAAGAAAATCAAAGAAAATTTTTCAGAACCAACCTCCTGACTACTGACTTCCATCTTATGCTGATTACACTACACGTTAGGGCCGCAGTCTTCGCTGGCATAAACTTTCTTTTAACACAGTCCCGACTTTCAACGACCTAACTGGCTACCTATATCCATCTTCTAGCTAGTGGATCTTCGACCACCCGAGTAACTTCAATTTACACCGTCCCAACTTCCCATTGCCCGGTTTGGAAAAAAATATTTTATTTTGTGGTCTGCATGTGAGCCATAATGTTCTTGTAGGTTTCTTTACTTTTCTATAAATTAATTCACAAATAGCAATGAGTTATGTTTGAATAAAACATTCCCCCAACTTCGACCATGCAACCTCACCTCCATTATATAAATATTTGAAGCCCAAGGGATCGGTAAACCCAAGGCATCCATATTAAGCACGTTGAATTCATATTATAAACCCTACGGATAATATTAAACCCTCATAATTTTATTCTAAATTGAGCGAATAATATTAAACACTATGAATATCAACCCTTAGATTAATAAAGTGAAGGCAGTGAATATGAAGCATAGTATATAAACAAATTCTCTATTTTCCCCTTATTTTTTGTAAATAGTTATTTCTTTTCAAAAAACCCAAGAAAAATTTCAACAAAAATATTCAAAAAAAAAAAAAATTCAAATGTACAAGTCGGAGGTCGGCAGTCGTGCCTTTCTATTTCATAAAAACATTTCACATGGTTTTGAAATTCCATCTTCGAACAAAATGAACATACGTTCTTCACACCTAACCTCCCGACTACCATCATTCATCTTACCCCAACTACATTGAAGGTCAGGGTCATCGTTACCATTGATAGAAACTTGAACATGGAAACTTCCAAGTACTCGACTAATTTCTGCTACGACTAGGAATAAAATATTTTATGTGTCGGTTTGCGTACCAACCATAATTTTCTTTTAGCTTTCTTATCTTTTTTTTTTAATAAACTCCCAAATGGAAATCTGTTGTGTTTCAAAAATACATTCTCCAAACTCTGACCTTACAACCTCACCTCGAGTTTTGCACGCAAGTGGTTGAAAGGTCTCATCACTTGAATGATAATTAACACATTTCATGTGAATTTATTGTTGCACGTCCCAAGGGTTTAAACAAAATTTAGCAACTTTTCTGCTTTCCACTCTCTATTTTGCAATCTCACCTCCACACCCTATTTACAATGGTTCTCTAAAACTTATCTCTCATTATGCAAGGCTTCTAGTTTCTGGTAAACAGGCATTGTCAAAGAGAATTGCACTAGTAAATTTGATATCTCTCATAGAAAGTTGATTTTTTTTGTTCATTTTTAGGGCACAACATGGGTAAGAAAGGTAAATATATGATGTCAAAGCAAGTTATTCAACATACTGAGGAACACCTAAAGGGAGTTGAAAATCCAGAACCAAAAAATTGCAATGTCAACACAACTCTCATTTCTAACACCACCTTCAAAACCAAGATGGCAAGTATGATGGAGTGGGAAGAAATTTATAATTTCTTTGAGGATAGAAGCTAGTTAAATTCTGAAACTTCAACTCAGGACAAAAACACTCAGTTTGAAAAAATTTGAGGTATAGAACTCTAGAAAGTTGCTACTAGAGAATTTTTTTTCCTTATTATGACAGTTGCATGGGCCACGCGACATATGGATTTTCCTACTCGCACTATATTAAATGGAATCAAAAATGTTATAGCCTATTGGAATCCGCAAGTACTTCCAACAAGTTACCAGCTTAGTCCTCCCAAAGTTTTCTTAAACACTCAGTTTTTGGATAACTTCAACAACACAGTGTTCAAAAAGTGTGAAGGGAATTATAATAAAGTTGTCAAACATTGGTTACGAGAAGATAGAGAAGGCTTCAAACTTAAGACATCAAAAGAATATCTGGTTGCCATTTTCAAAAAAACCATTAGGTTGTGAAGGGAATTATGATAAAGTTGGAAAACATTGGTTACGAGTAGATAGAGAAGGCTTCAAACTTAAGCCATCAAAAAAATATCTTATTTCCATGTTCAAAAGACACGTTATGTTCCTCATCAAATTATTGTCCCGTCCATATGGAGAGAAAGACCATGAGCATTGTAAATTGCAATGGATTGCTTTAATACATAGCCTACTTAATGATTCAAAGCATTAACTTGACCATTATTATTCCTCAGAATTATAATAGATGCCCGTATGTTTTCCATTTTGTTTCCTCTAGGATATGATCAACAGTTTTGCATGTTTGCCTACATTATGGATAGTATAATTGCTTCTATTCCATTACCTTTGATGAAATGATTACCCATTTGATCAACAATTATCTATTCAGAATTATGCCCCTATTTTGTGGGAAAGTAACTTCAAATTCCATTTTTATGACATTTGTAATTATGTGATGACCCCTTTCCATCAAATTTTGTTTGTAGAAAACCCTCCTAGGGATAGTTAAGGCCTTAAAATGTTAGAATAAATATGAGACTGGTTTGTGGAACGATTATTCACATGTATCAGAGTCTATTGAAGCGAAGTTGGCCCTCATCTTCTTCCTAGATATATTCCATAGAGGATCACTTTAAGAGAGGTAGCTAATAAACTACCTTAAATGATCAAGCTTAGAAAATGAGAAAAATTCATAACAAAATCTAGTCGACCTTCCCAATTAACTTTGGAAAAGTTTTCCTCAAGGACTGAGGACATGCATTTAAGGAGGCTAAAGAACTCAACCATGTTTGGTTTTATTCATTACCCCTTCATGACTATGACCCTCAAGGAATCATCAATGATCATTATAGGGTTGTGTTGTAGCTGTTGCAACAACCCTTCCAAAAATCAGAAACCCTTAAAATTTTCGGAGCCCCTATATCGTGCCAAGCCCCCTGCGCCACTAGGGATCTGCTCAAAGAGTTCAACAAGTCTTGAAGAACCCTCAGAAAATCTAAGTTTTCAGCTAAGTATATCTAAGTCACTAGTTCCTGCCTAAAGTCAGCCAGTCGCGGTTTGGAGTGCAACTAAGTCTTAAACTTGTGACCATCGCGACTATTGCGACCTGTGCGACCCATTACTCGCATAGATTTCAAGGTTGCATAGGTCCCCCTTGGATGTTAATGCGACCATGCGACCAGAGGGTCACAAGGTCCTCACTCATCCCTTAATGCAACCATGCGACCCTTGCGACCTTGCGACTACCTGGTCACAAGGTCAGATAGGTCGCAAAGTCACACGTTTGACCCATGCGACCTCGCACATGCGACCAAAGTTATACAAGTAAGGTCGCCCAAGTCTTATTATAATGGTTCCTTTGGTCGCATAGAAGACGAGGTAGGTCTCCAACTTGGGTGCGCGTGGGGTTTGATCCAGGTAAGTAACCTTTCGCCTTCCCTGTAATCATGATTTTCTCCTAGGTGTCCCTTTTTGCATCCCTGACCTTCTGCATCCTGTTCCTAGGGGGTTTCAGCCCATGTTTCTTGACCTTTCTACCTCATTTTCAAAATTAGTTGCCCTGGTCACTTCCACTCTTCTTGAACCTAAACCTCGACCATTCTTCCACCCTAGCCCTCCCGGTTTTCACCAATAAGCCTTAACCTACTTGCCTGGAAGAATCCCAGACCTCCCAAAGCCACAAATTGTTTCCCTTGATCCTTTTAAAACCTAAGTCGCACGGCTTGAGACCGCAATATCTCTTTTTTCGCGACTTCGCAACCTCTGACTTTGCCTCAACGCGACCTTGTGACTTGCGACCCCCAACGACTTGTGACCATACAGCCTCCATCAACTCAACCTGCCACTTTGTGACACCTATCAATCTGTGATCTATACAACAAGTCTCTTAGTCGCATTTATGTCTTTGTGACCTGCCTCCCCGCAACTGGCCTACCACATATTGAAACTCCTTTTACTTTGCAGTTTTACTTGATCTTCATGTCGTCTCTCTCATCGTGGGATTGTTTTTTTGACATGCTAGATGACGTGGACCTCAAATGCATATCCATCCCTCCCTTTGAAGACAAAATGGCTCCCCCAACCACTCAGGTTGCTTTCAGAGGCTTAGGAAGCAGGTCATGGGAGGCCAAACAAGACGAGGAGCCACCCATCTTTGGGGACACAACTTGCAACACTAGTCAAACCACAAAGCTCTCCTGGTACAACATCTATGAGGAGTTCTCAAAATAAAACATCCTAGAAACACAGGAGGATTTCCAGGTATAGATAAATGTCAAGGGGTTAAGGTTATACAAGGTAGCGACACAACCCCTCGTCTTCCCATGCACATAAACCATTGAATGGATCTTGCAAAGTATAAATATGGATTCATGGACAATTAGGGATCATGCTAGGCCACCCATAGTTTCTATCTCCCCAGTGGATATTGTTGGGTTGTGTTATATTCTTTCCACGATTAACCTATATAGTGAACCGGGGGGTTAGAGGGGGGCGGAGCCCCCCCTTCTTTGCGCTGATTGCATAGTGGGGGGATCACAGGGGGGTTTGAGGGGGGCGGGTAACCTCCCTCTACGGGGTCCGGGGCAGCGCCCTGGGAAAATTTCTTTCTGGACCCTATATTAGGTGGGGCGAACCTACCTATGGTTTTCGGTCCATGGTTTTGGACGCAATGGTTTTCGGTCCATGTTATTGGATGCTTCAGCATGTATAAATATGTATTGTAACATTGAAAGGAACATAATGAAAAATCAAGCTGGTAGTCCTGGTTTTGGGATCTAGTGGGAAATCTCTGTATATATGTGTTTTATGTGTTATGCTCTCGCATTTTTATTTTTCATGTGAATTAGAATTCATATGCAGGTAATTTCTGTATGGGTTTAAAACCTACATTTGGTATCAGAGCTGTTTTGGCTTCAAGGGGACGACTTTGTTGCTGAGGGATTTTGCTCGGGCCTGTGGTAGACCCTGTTCAGTGGGAGATCTGCGAGATCAATTCTGGTGGTGAAAGAAGATGGCGAGCAGCGGAAATATAGAGATTGAGAAGTTCAATGGTCAAAGTTTTGAGTTGTGGAAACTCAAGATGGAGGATCTGTTGGTGGATAAAGATTAGTGGATCGCGGTAGATCCGGGCACTAAACCAATGGGAGTGACTGATGAAGAATGGAAGAAGTTGGATCGGAAGGCAAAGAGCACAATATGATTGTGTGTCTCAAATTCAGTATTGTTGAATGTATCAGGGGAAGCTACGACGAAGGCTTTATGGGACAAGTTAGGGA
>APFE031754829.1:34104-71668 GCA_000404065.3 Pinus taeda
ACCCAGTAACAAGGAAGGTTGTGTACAGTCGAGATGTGGTGTTCAGAGAGGTGAAAGATGTTATTAAACATGAAGTCCAACCAAAGGAATCTGTGAAGATAGAGTTTGAACTAAAGGCGGAAGAATCAGACTCTGTAGCAGAGGAGGAATCAGAAGATGAAGAGCCACAAACTCCGACTGTGAGAAGATCAACTCAAGAAAGAAGGCAGGCAGAAAGGTATAGTCCATCTGCTTTCTGTTCAAACTTTGCTTTGTCTGTTACTGATGATGATCCCAGAACTGTGAAGGAAGCAGTGGATTCAGAGGTTGGAAAACTCTGGAAAGAGGCCATGGTTGATGAAATGGCATCTTTGCACAAAAATGAGGCTTGGGATCTGGTGGAGTTGCCAGCTGGAAGGAAACCCATTGGCAGCAAATGGGTGTTCAAGAAGAAGACAATGCAGAAGGGAAGGTGGAGAAATACAAAGCTCGGTTGGTAGCAAAAGGTTATTCCCAGGTGCCGGGAATTTATTTTGGTGATATTTTTTCTCCTGTTGCCAAGGTAACTTCTATTAGATTACTTTTATCTGTTGCTGCTCCTTTTGATTTTGAGGTAGAACAGATGGATGTGAAGACAACATTTCTTCACGGGGATTTGGAAGAGGAAATCTACATGAAGCAACCTGAAGGCTTTGCGGTGAAGGGTAAGAAAGAACTGGTATGCAAGTTAAAGAAGTCTTTGTATGGGTTAAAACAGTCACCAGGTATGTGGTATCAGAAATTTGATACATTTATACGGGGACTTGGCTTCACCAGAAGTAAAGCAGACCACTGTGTTTATTTTAGATTAACTGGTGACCGTGTTATTTATCTGGTCTTGTATGTGGATGATATGTTGCTGGTTGGAAATGACAAAGAAATTATCCAAGATTTGAAGACACAATTGTCCTCCAAATTCGACATGAAAGATCTCGGTGCTGCAAACTATATTTTTGGCATGGAAATTAAAAGAGATCGAGAAAATAGGAAGCTGTGGTTAAACCAGAGGAAGTATGTCGAGACAATATTGCAGAGGTTTAATATGCAGGATAGTAAACCGATGAAGGTTCCTATTTATGTAGGTGTGAGGTTATTTGCTGAACAGTGTCCCAAGACACAAGAAGAGGAAGAGGACATGTCCCGTGTTCCATATGCAAGTACAATCAGTAGCTTGATATATGCAATGGTCTGTATTAGACTAGACATTGCACATTTAGTGGGAGTATTGAGAAGGTTTATGTCAAAACCAGGGAAGGAGCACTGGACAGCAGCGAAGCGGGTTTTAAAGTATTTCCATGTCACTAGTGATTATGGTTTGTTCTACCAAGGAAGACCAGGATTGGACAGAGTGTTGGATATTCATGGCTTTGTTGATGCAGACTGGGTTGGAGATCTGGATCAGAGAAGATCTACAAGTGGGTATGTGTTTAACCTATTTGGAGGTGCAGTCAGTTGGATGAGTAAGAAACAATCTGTAGTGGCACTATCAACTACAGAGGCAGAATACATGGCCGCCACTCATGCAAGCAAGGAAGCAGTTTGGTTGCAGAGATTGTGTTCAAGTATGGGGTTAGTACAGGGAGCTATAAGGATAGACTGTGACAGCCAAAGTGCAATTTTCTTGGAAAGAACCTGCTTATCATTCAAAGACAAAGCACATTGATGTTCAGTATCACTGGGATATGATAGAAGACAAAAAGGTGTTGTTGGTAAAGGTGGACACTTTGAAGAATATTACAGATGCATTGACAAAATTTGTGAGCTCTGAGAAGTTCTCTTGGTGTAGAGAAACAATGGAAGTTTTAGGGCTGGAAAAATGACTAAGCTCTCCTGTGGCCCCGTTGTGGAAAGAAAACAACAAGTGGGAGATTGTTGGGTTGTGTTCTATTCTTTCCACGACTAACCTACGTAGTGAACCAGGGGTTGCGCCGATTGCGCAGCGGGGGGCGGCAAACCCCCCTGTCTGGGGGGTTTGAGGGGGGCAGGTAGCCCCCCTCTATGGGGTCCGAGGCAGCGCCCTGGGAAAATTTTTTTTGGACCCTATATTAGGTTGGGCAAACCTACCTATGGTTTTCGGTCCATGGTTTTGGACGCGATGGTTTTCAGTCCATGGTATTGGATGCTTTGGCATGTATAAATATGTATTATAACATTGAAAGGAACATAATGAAAAATTAAGCTGGTAGTCCCGATTTTGGGATCCAGTGGGAAATCTCTGTGTATATGTGTTTTATGTGTTATGCTCTCACATTTTTATTTTTCCTGTGATTTAGAATTCGTATGCAGGTAATTTCTGTACGGGGTTAAAACCTATAGATATCCATGCCTACTACAGAGTCCCTGAGAAACAGGAGGTTTTTAATACTAGGTGGCTCTCTAAGTTCATGACCCCAATGAAGGACATCCTCAGGGAATGGTGGCAATACCCGTCAAAGTTCCAAGTCAGAATGGATTAGGCATACAAGACAAAGGGATTTTGCAAGGTATATCAGTTAATTTCTATGATGATGTGTCAATTATATGGTAAGGCAAACTACGCCATTTTTTACAGCACCAAGTACCCATCATGTATGGCATTGCCACTCAAGGAACCATCTTTAACTAGGCTAGCATCCTCTCATCATCTTTAGGAACGAACATAGCTATAACCAAGCTCCCACAAACAGAATATCCTCCAAAATTATATATGTCTTCATAACTCCTTGACGTCATCTGCTTGAGATGCTACTTCGAGCACTGGAGCTGCAACTACGACTCATCAATAGTCGACCCCGTGCACTGCCATTACAATGTTTTCTGGGACACGGTTTACAAAGGTATGATAGATGCAATCTCTGAATCTTTAATCATCCCATTGTACCAGCTACTCTTCGGGGAAGAACCACCTAGCATGTCCGAGAGAGCTATGAATATTGTGCTCAAAGTAGCACACTAGTTTCCCATTTAAGAAGGAACATTCATCTAACTATTTGGTACCCATAAGGTCCCTCATTCCCTACCTAAGTTCATCATGAACAAGATCCTCATGCGAGAGGTCTGTTACCAAATGACTTTGGGTTTTTCAAGGATATTGAATAAAGGAAAAAAGAAGCCCTAATTCACCTTCCCTCTCACCATTGGCCCATATGTGGTGGAAAATTTCACACAGGTAGAGACAAAGGCCGAGGAATTGAAGGGAAGCCCCTTTGTGACCCTCAACTACCAGAATTATGATCCAAAGAAAGTCATGGTCGTCCACTGCAAAAAAGAAAAATTCAACTAATCATATTCTCATACCAAACAGGATCTCGAAGATGGGATTAAAAATTGTTATAACGCTACAAGGGAACTTAGCCCAAATGAGCAGCAGGCCAGGGAAGATGAGCTCCTCAATGATTCCCAAGAAGACATGAGCCTCAAAGAAAGATATTCAACTATAAAGAAAAAGGAGCATGAGGCACCAAAAGGCATCGGGTAATTTGAGAAGCGAAAAGGAAAAGAGGTAGAGGACATTTTGAGCAACCACGAAGAGGAAGACACTAATACTACACTGGAACAAAGGAACACCACCTTGCAAGGAGAAAGAAAGAGCTCAAGAGGCAAAGGGAGCTAGAGAGAAAACAATCTCGATATGCAACAACCAAGGCCAAAGCGAGAAAAGGAGATGACAAAAAGAGAAAGAAAAGGAGAAATAGCTGCACGAATAGCAGCAGGAAGAAAGAAGGGCGCAGGAAGAGGTAGAGAAGAGAAAACATGAGGAGGATAGAAGGGCACACAAAGAGGAAGAAAAAAGGAAGCAGGAGGAGGATAGAAGGGAACAAGAAGAGGTAGAGAAGAGAAAATAGGAGGAAGAAGAAAATAAGAGAAGACAAGAGGAGAACATGTGATTAGAGCAAGAGTTGAAAAATATGGAAGATGAGTTAGAGAGGCAACAAGCACTCCTAGATCAAGAGAAAAGATGACAGGAAGAAGAACTAAGGAGAAACAAGGAAAAGGAAGCCGAGGAAAGCGAATAAGGAGAGACTAGCAAAATAGTTGACTTGGGTACAAGACAAATTGAACTTCCCCCATTAGACGTGCCTCCTACCACTCTCCCCTCACTGGCGAACACATCCCCCTACAAGAACTGGGTATCTTGGAGGGACAGGACAAGGAAATCCTAAATCTTACAAGCCTCACTTTCGATGAAGTGAACCTCAAAATCGTACAAGAAAGGAAAAAATATTGTGCCAAGAATCCAGCTGAGCCTTTATCAGTAACCACGACCAAAGATATTGTGCCCAACATTACAGAAAACCTGCAAATGGTTGCCTCGGCCAGGACAACTTTCGTTGCCGCCCTAGAACATAATGTGGCCTGGATGAGCAAACAGATTACAGACCTTCAGAACAGGCTGTACGCATATGAACTAAGGGCCACCATGGCGGAGCAGGAGAGAAGAAAGATAGAGGAGGAGAATGCGACACTCCATTTAGTTCACACAAGCACAACATAATTAAAGGCAACAATTGAAGTAGAAATGAAGACCCTTGGGGAGGCCATGGCAGTAGTCTACGAAGATATGTCCAAACTACATCACACAGTGGCCCCAATCTTGACAATCTAGGCCCACACAAAAGAAAGAGTCGCGATGCTTAAGGAGGCTATGACTACTTTAGAGAAGATACGCGAATGGTCTGTCAAGTATCCGGGAGAACCAACGGTGGTCCCTAAGAAGGATTTGATCACCATGTAGAATACCAAGGTTCAACTCCACATCAAAATTTAATCTAAGGAAAAATTGACCAAAGATGTGGACATGGTATTAACATTCTACGGGCATCTATTCAGCGGATTAGAATTTATGATCCAACTTCATGGGGTCCCCTCTATAGGAGAATTCGGGCAGGTAAGAAAGCAGGATGAGATCTCCAGGGAAGTACATGCATTTGTAGAGATGTATAAACAAGTAGTCCGTACAAAATACATGCCAATAATATCACGCGTTGTGTGGTAGAACTAGTGAGGATCTACACCAAACTAGTAACCTTGAACAACCAGGTGCATGCCAAACGGACCACCCTCACCCCAGATGTACTCGGTGCCTTCACCGACATGATGAAGATCATGCACAAATCTCTCCCATCGCAGCGGAATACAACCTATGGTGCACATATTTGAAAAAACAACTTGGTCTTGACATTTTGGAACTTGCCATTATCAAATTAGTAAATTAAGTTGATAGCTTATTTTTTGTGATGTATCTACTTCAGTAGCATAGAGCATTTTTTTAATACGAAAGGTCATATGGAAGACCAAAAGTCATCAAGTAGGCGAAGAGTCACCCTCACCCTATAAATACACCCCCATGCCTCATTTGTATGGATCTTTCGCTGAGGAAGTTTTGGATATATATATATATATATATTATAGTATATATATATATATATATATATATATATATATATTATATATATTATATATAGATAGATAGATAGATATATATATATATATACATTGCTTAAGAGAATTTTGGTTCTTCTAATTAATACAAGGAGTGATTTTACGTTTCCACTATTGGATTCTTCAGATCTTTTGTGTCCTAATGCCATGAGTATTTTCTTCACTTGATGGATCAGATGTTCCTAAAAGCTCTTTGATGTGCGGTCTCCTCATATGTTGTCTCATACTACAAACTTTGTGTTGCTTCGTATGAACGATATTTGATTCACTAACTCTATGCTTGTGCTGGTGAACTATTTTGTTGGTACTGGTATAATCTATTTTGATTGCACATTTATTTATGCTCATAGATGTTTGATTGTTGTGAATTCATTTACAATTGTTAAGCACTTTATCTTGGCAAACATGAGTCTTATTTGAGGCCTGATAACAGTAACTTTACATAAGGCTTATGTTGTTTATAGTCTGGCTATTCATGGTTTATGCGTCATAAGATATTTGTCAATTATTTCCTTGTATTTATTAAGGTCCATTTTTTCAATTGATTTCATATTCTGTGTCCGTCCAAAGTAAGCTCAACACAACTGAACAATAGTCGGGCCTACATACCAGAAGGGATCCCTATCACAAACAGTGTAGGCTCTAGTTGGGAACCTACACGGGGAGAACCCCTTTGTTGTTGGTAGAAACTTCTAGCCTCATCAACAGATTTAGCATTAGAAGGAAGGCCATGAAAGGTACTAATCCAAGTCCTCACACCAAAACTTCCCATCAAGCTAGTAACCAACCTCATCCTCCCACGTGCCCTGAAATACCATACAACCCCCCATATGGGCCAGCCTTCATGAGGCCACTTCAAGAAGAATCCAAACCTCTCCCTCTTGAATATGCTCCTAGAGGAGAGGAACTTCCCATGTTCGAAGCCACCAATGAACAACTTAGGGCCCTACGCCCTATCACTCAGCAATTTGCCAAGGGGCTGAAATGAATTTTGGCCACTAATTCCCTATCCAATCCATGCACATCTATGTTGCATCACACACGTCAAGGCATCCTCGTTAACTCCATATCGCAGTTCATCGACTTAGTGTTGGATGACTATGTGAATGTTATAGAGAGGCTATCTATCGAAGGGTTGGAAAATCATCCTAATGATGAAAAGGGTGACCCTAGGAATACCTTCACCAGCGAAAAAAACCAGTCACAACGGGGGGAGACACAAGGAAATGATTGATGTCTCAATGAAGAGACCCCTGTTAACAATCAACCTCTCACGGGGGGCACTCAAGGGATCCTGGGGTAGGGAACCGATGATTACCTTAGAGACTATATAAACTTCTACAACAATTAGCGTGTCGTGAGAAACCTGAGGAATACCGAGAATGAAACACTAGATATCTAGGACACCTTAGAGTGCCTCGAGGAGAAAGGAGGCGACCCCCTTACACCAGTGAGGGATTAGGCACAGATACTGAATCAAAAGGTAATGACCGTCATCTTCTTTTCCACCCTAGAGGCAATCGCCGCCAATAGCCACTGGCTTGGATGCCTCAATCCTCATTAAACCTTAGAAGCCAGCTCCATGAAATGCCTCGCCATTCTGAGAAGCACCTCCCAAAGTTCGACCCCGAGAAGGGGAACTCAGCTAACGACCATATTAGTAATTTCTACCTAGCATTGCAAATGATGAAGGTCCTGTATGATGATTTTTCAGGTCATTTTTTCCTACACACCCTTGAGAATAAATCAACCATTTGGTATCAGTCACTGCCCATCACCTCCATCCAAACTTGGGATGAGTTCCAGAAAATGTTCCTTGACAATGTTTTAGAAGGCAACACACCTTCTATGCTCCTCACCGAGCTCAGCACATTGAAGTGTCATAAGAAAGAGAAGGTGAAATATTTCAATCAACGTTTCACCACCATTTTGAATAAGTTCCCTAAGGACTTAGCCCTTGATGATTCCATCATGATCGATTATTACGTCAAGGTACTGCCACAAGATATTTTCGTGTTCGTTAAACATGAAGCAAAACCCACCCTGGTAGAGAACTTCGCTACCACACTTGAGGTATAAAAGGAACTCCTTTCTATCGAAGCCTTAGAGCATGAATCCTGGGAGGATGCAAAACCCTCTGGGAGGAAGAACCAGGCCTCACCAAGTAAAACCGTAGACAAAGACACAGATTCCTTTAATTTCGAGGGACTGGCCAAATCCCTAAAACAATTGACTAACAAAGTATCTGAATTAAAGAGAAGAACTGGTGACGCTTCGGGAGGAGAAAAACCCGCTAAACTCTTTTTTTGGAAAACTAACATTCTTCCACCTAAAGTGTCGCAGACATCTAGCTAAAAATTCAATGTGGAGGAGCTAGGAAAAGATAACTTCTGCACGTTCCATCAGGCCTCCCACTCTGAGAATACCTATCCGTAGTGGCTCCATAACATGACTACTGTAGTCACCCAACTGCTAGAGGATCAGGCCGTTGGAGAGGGTTAAGAAAAAAATAACGATCCTGAAGAAGATGACTTCCCTCCCAATGATGATGATTTGTCTACTGTGTTAACCTCTAAAGTCATCCATGGGGGAAAAGTGTTGACTGCTCAAGAGGCCATCATTGGAGATGCTCCCCCCAAGCCCCCAAAAGGTTACAACCTCAAGAGTAAAGGTCCCCTGTCGGACGCTACGTTGGAAGATAAGAAAAGGGCTTTGTTACAAAGGATTCTGCTCCCCACCAATATTAGCTAATCGTCCACTTCCTCATCTAAAGAGATGAATGATTTAAGCTCTAATGAGTCACCAACTAGTACAAAAGGAGACTCATCCACACCCAGAAGTTCTCCAAAGGGGTGATGGATAAAACTATCTCAGCAACACAATGCTTGGCACAAGAGCCTTCATCCTTAGAATTAGATTACAATCTCATCGAATATTTGAAGAAGACTCGAGCCAATATCTCATTGTACGAGTTATACAAGTTGAATAGTCAATGTGAGTTGATTGCCAAAGCCTTCGCTATCTCTCCTACCCCTTCAAAACCATCCACATCGAGCAGGGTGAACTCTGCAGGGTAATCCCTAGCTGTGATCGACTTTCAAGCCATAGTGAATGCCACAGACACAAACTCAAAAGGCTCGACCCCTCCTTTCCTCTTAACCTTTGAGATGTTCAATTTTAATGTTCACAATTGCCTTGTCAATTCTGGCGCGTTGACCAACATCATGCCTTGGTCAGTGTGCATGAAGCTAAATATCCAACCTAAGAAAACTGACGCCAAAATCATCCAACTCGATAGGTCTCAAGTTTTGGCTGTGGGAGAATTAAATAATGTTATCATTTGGTTATCTTCTGATTCTTGAGTTCACTAGTGCATTGACATATTCGTTGTAGACATTCCAGAAGCCTACGGTCTCCTTCTTAGCAGAGATTGGTCCTGTAAGCTTCAGGGCTACTTCGCCACAGACTCGTCCCACTTATGGCTACCTTACAAGGGAAGGAATAACCAGATCAGGGTCAATAGTGAGCCCTGCATGAATCACACTATAACTGACCTTGAGGGCTTTAATGATTCAATCATCTATGCCCAACAAGAGCTACAGGTGTGCCTCCTAGAGTCCCTGTTCGGGTGCTATCAGCCTCAAACTTCGACCATTCCCCCAGATACCCAGGTTGGAATTCCCATGCAAACCCCAAGCCTTGATTGTGAGGTCTGTGCCTTAAACTTACATATGTCGGGTTTACCCTCCCTCGGTACCGAGACATGGACGTTGTATTATGATGGATCTAAATCTCATGACAGAGATGGAGCAGGGTGTGTCCTGCTAGACCCCAAGGGGAATAGATTCTTGATCTCTTGCAGGTTAGAGTTCCAATGCACCAACAACACTGTAGAATATGAGGCATTTTTCCTCAGCCTCAAAAAGGCCATTGACTTAAAAGCAAACTGTTTGAAGGTAATCGAGGATTCTGAAATTATTACGAGACAAGTACGCAATACGATTCATTGTTTGTCCCTGCACCTCAAGAAATACCAACAAGAGGTATGGCATCTAATAAATTTGTTTAAAGCTTTCAATATCATTTATGTCCCTATATTTAATAATGCCGCTGCTGACACTTTAGCTAATGATGCAACTAGATTCACACCCCTTAGGGATGGGTTTACTATTAAAATTATGTATAAACTAGCAGTGCCTGATAACATAACTAACTTGCGCATTTTCAATGATGACCAACAGATTCTGGAATTCATGACAAATGCAAAATTGTTCAAAGATGCATCCATTGATGAGGAGGAACATGAGAGGTCTCTACAAGAAGAAGTAGATTCACGAAAAGGGAACCCCTTACCTAAGGGGGTGGTGACATTAGAGAAAATTTTCAACCTCCAGAATCGTTTCCGATGTCCATCGAACACCAAAACTCATAGTTCCACTCTCTTGCACGAGCAGATCAACCTTGGGACCAAATCTAACCCCAAGTGTGTTAACATAGGGTTGGGATGCACCCCATAGGAAAGACAAGCATTCATCAACCTATTCAAAAGATATTGTGATATTTTTGCTTGGACATACGATGATCTAAAAATGTACGACACTCGAATTATTCAGCATATCATCCCTATGAAAGATGAGGCCAAACCTTTTCAGCAAAACTTGAGGAAGGTGCATCCCGCATTAGAAACCCTCATCCAAAAGGAACTCAAGAAATTTTTGGATGCTCGCATCATTTTCAAGGTCAGACACTCTACATGGGTTCAATCTGGTGCCAGTGCGAAAGAAATCCAGGGAGATATGTCTGTGCGTTGATTTTTGGAACCTCAATTGGTCATCAGACAAAGGCAACTGCCCGATCCCCTCCATGGAGTAGACCTTTGAAACCATCTCAGGATCCGAAATATTCTCCTTATTAGATTGCTTCTCTGGATACAATAAAGTCCTGGTAGCTAAACCTGATTGGATAAAAACAACATTATGAACAAAGTGGGGGACGTTTGCATTTCGCCGTATGCCTTTTGGGCTGAAAAATGCTAGGGAAACCTTCCATAGAGAAATGGATATTTCCTTCCGAGGTCTAATGGGTCACAGCGTGGTGGTCTACCTAGATGATGTCACAATTTTCTTGAAGAAAAGGGGTGGCCACCTGCACCATTTAAAGCAGATTTTCAAAAGATGTTGGAAATATGGAATCTAACTCAACCCTAAGAAGAGCATATTCACGGTTTTCGAAGGCAACTTGCTTGGTCACATCATCACCAAGAAAAGAATCACCATAGATCCTGACCACGTAAAAGCCATAGCACAAATCCCTCAGTTGAGCACCAAAAAAGGTAGGCAATCTTTCCTCGGCAAAATTAATTTTCTTCACAAATTTATTTCAGATGTTTTGCAAATTTTCAAACCTTTATAGAATATGATAAATAAGGATGAAATATTCAAATGGAATCAAGGAGAAAAGGAATCTTTTGATCACATTAAAGCAACAATCGCAAAGGCTCCTTCCCTCTCCAAGCCAAATTTCAGTAAGGACTTTATCTTATACACTTTCACCTCATAATCGCCATTGGTCGTGGTCCTCACACAAAAGGATTACGACCATGATGAACGGCCTATATCCTCAATGAGTACAGAGATCCAAGGCACAAAGCTAAATTACCTGGACATCGATAAGCAGACATACACGGTCTACAAAGCGGTGAAACACTTCAGACCATACATCCTAAAAAACCACATCACAGTAATGGTCCCGCACTCGGCCATCAGATCCCTCTTTGTAAAACAGGAGCTGGGTGAGAGGAGAGCCAACTGGATGACCTCCCTCCAAAGTACGATTTGGAGTTCAAGACCTCCCTCACCGTGAAAGGACATGAAATTTGTAAACTAACCACCAAGGCAGTCGATCAACAAAATACAGAGTCCAATCGACCGGTTCTGGAGGCAGAAGGCTGGGAACATGAAATTGAGATGTACCAGAATGAACTCCCTGGCCCACACGGCTCCTCCTCATGGCACTCCGATTTAAGGAAATACCTAGTGCAAGGATCCCTACCCGAAACCATGTTCGCCAAACAAAAGAGAGTTGTCGAGCTTAAAGCTGCTTCATATAAAATTGTTAAAGGAAGCCTTTTCAGAAAGCACCATCTCGAAATGCTACTAAGATGTTTGGAGTATGATGAGGCTCAATGGGTACTGAAGGATCTTCATGATGGACTGACTGGAGGTCACTATGCGGGTGACACCATGGCCCACAAGATCACACGAGTAGGTTTCTACTGGCCCACACTGTTCAAAGACGCGCATTCCTATGCTCAGAAGTGTCCCATCTACCAGAATCACGTAGGTAGGCAAGCGAGATCATCCACTCCACTCCAACCCATAGTATTTTAGGAACCTTTCCATCAATGGGGGTTGGATGTCATAGGTGAGATCATGCTAAACTCGTCAAAACAACACAGGTATATATTCACGGGCATCGATTATTTAACTTGGTGGGTAGAGGCGATCCCATTATGGAAGGTTAATGATCACAAGGTAATATCTTTCATTAATCAGTACATCATATCAAGGTTTGGTGTTCCAACCTCACTTGTCTTTGATAATGCTACATATTTTTCATCTTTAAAATTGTATGATTTTTCCTTAGAAAACAATATCATGTTAAAACATTCAACCAACTACTACCCTCAGGGGAATGGCCTAGCATAATCAACCAGTAAAAACCTCATCTGCATCCTCAAGAAAGTCCTGCTTTCTCATCAAAGGAACTGGCACAATGCACTTAGTAACGCCTTGTGGGTCGACCGGGTTACCCCCAAATAATCCATTGGCACATCCCCTTACTTCCTAGTTTATGGGAAATAAGCCATCTTTCCACCTAACTTGTATCTCCTGGCCCTCAAACTAGCCCAAGAGTCGCAAGGCTCCCCGTGTCCTGCCATTCAAAGTCGTGTCGATACCCTTGTGAGGTTGGAAGAGGAGAGACTAAATACTAAAGAGAAATTTTCCATTCACCAAACTCGGATTAAGAGGTGGTTTAACAAGAAAACTGTAGGGTCCTACAAGTTTAATGTGGGCGTTCTGGTTCTTAAATGGGATCGAGCCCACGAAGACAAGGGAAAACACACAAAGTTCCAAGATTTGTGGATTGTTCCCTTCCAAATCAAAGAGAAAATTGGCCATCACACCTTCAAGTTACAAACCCTGGGAGGGTGAGTAGAACACCTCCTTGTGAATTTCCAAGACCTTAAGTTCTATTTCACCTAGCGCCCCAAGGTTTCTAGCCCCATCTTGTACCATAACTTTGTTTGTTTTCCTAGCTAGTCATCGTTTTGCTTTCAGTATAGTTTGTTGTTTCTTTTCCTTTCAGAATAAGTTTGAGATGACAGGTAGAAGTTAGAATGACCTTGCACATTAGATCCCGTGGATGCTCTATGGAACCGTTTGTTGACCAAGACTTAAGTCATGGAAAAAAATCTAGTGTGCTAGATTGGCAGTAGCGGGGACCTCAATTATACAGACGGCCTCCGTTCTTGCTCACCTCGATCTATCGCAGCTGCTTACATGGCCGATAAGTTGTGAATTGTTCTAGATCACTCATGGTACTAGGAAGGAAGGGGAAATTAAAGAAACCTTTTGAGCATACATATATTTCGAGAAAACAATAAGGTCTCTGAAAAACCAGAAACAACCTCTTTGCAAGTCAAATAAGTCAGGATCCCTCATCTGCCTAGGCTTTAAGCCACCATCAAATAAGTGAAAATAAGAATAGATAAATAAGTGCCAATGAGTGCATCAATCCATTTATAATAAGGGCTAAAGAACCGAGAAAGGCTTCCTTCGTAAAGAGGTGAGGCAACGAATCCACTAGGGTACTAACCAGGCTCACTAGAAGCGGAGAAATGTTTGTGATTTCTAGGTAGTGACTCCATCGAGGTACTGTTTAGGCTTGTTGGTAGCAGAGCAACACTAGAGTACCATGACCACTATACTGAAAAAACTTCAAGCTCATATCATAACTTTAGGTTTCCTTTTTCCTTCCCAGGACAAGGAGAGGTAGTGCCCTATCTTGTGCGACAAAAGCCATTTCTGCAGGATGGCACAAGCAACTAGTTCGAAGGAGAGGCCCGAGTACTATTAGTGGGACCCACTTCTCCATAAAGCAATACTTATTCAAGTCCCTATAAGCTAGGCCATAAGGCATCATATATCTTGGAGTTCTCCCAGTGAATTGCCAATTGTTGTAGCTGCTGCAACAACCCCTCCAAAAATTTGGAAACCCTTAAAATTTTCGGACCCCTTATATCATGCGAAGCCCCCTGCACCGCTAGGGATATTCTCAAAGAGTTCAAACAGTCTTGAAGAACCCTGGAAAAATATAAGTTTTCATCTAAGAATGGCTAAGTCGCTAGTTCCTTCCTAAAGTCAGCCAGTTGCACTTTCAGAGTGCGACTAAGTCTTAAACTTGCGACCGTCATGACTATTGTGACCCGTGCAACCCACTAGTCCATAGGTCGCAAGGTCGCATAGGTCCCCCTTGGATGTCAATGAGACCATGCAACCCTTGTGACCATGCGACTGGTAGGTCACATAGGTCGCAAGGTCGCAAGGTCCTCACTCATCCCTGAATGCAACCATGCAACCCTTGTAACCTCGAGACTACCTGGTCGCATGGTCACATAGGTCACAAAGTCATGTGTTTGACCCATGTGACCTCACACGTGCAACCGAAGTTATAAAAGGAAGGTCACCCAAGTCTTATTATAATGATTCATTTGGTCACACGGAAGATGAGGAAGGTCTCTGACTTGGGCGCACGCGGGGTTTGATCCAGGTAAGTAACCTTTCGCCTTCCCTGTAATCATGATTTTATCCCAGGTGTCCCTTTCTTCATCCCCAACCTTCTAAATCCCATTCCTACGGGGTTTTAGCCCATGTTTCTTGACCTTTTTACCTCATTTTCAAAATCAGTTGCCTTGTTCACTTCCAGTCTTCTCGAACCCAAACCTTAGCCATTCTTTGACCCTAACCCTTCTAGTTTTCACCAATAAGCCTTAACCTACTTTCCTGGAAGAATCCCAAACCTCCCAAAGCCACAAATTTTTTCCCTTTATCCTCTTAAAACCTAAGTTGTGTGGCTTGAGACCGTGATATCTCTTTTTTTGTGACTTCACGACCTGTGACTTCGCACCGACACGACCTTGCAACTTGCGACCCCCAACGACTTGCGACTTGTGACCATACGACCTCCATCAACCTGACCTGCGACTTTGTGACCCCTATCAATCTGCAACCTATCAATCTCTGAAACTCCTTTTACTTTGCAGATTTACTTGATTTTCATGTCATCTCTCTCATCGTGGGATTGTTTTTTCGACATGCCAGGTGACGTGGACCTAGAGTGCATATCCATCTCTTCCTTTGAAGAGTAAATGGCTCCCCCAACCACTAAGGTTGCTCGCAGAGGCTCATGAAGTAGGTCATGGGAGGCCGACCAAGATGAAGAGCCACCCATCTTCCAGGACACAACTTGAAACATCAGTAAAACCACGAAGCTCTCCTAGTACAACATCTATGAGGAGTTTTCAAAATCAGACATCCTAGAAACCTAGGAGGATTTCCAAGTATATATAAATGTCAAGAGGTCAAGGTTACACAAGGTAGCGACACATCCCCCAGTATTCCCATGCACAGGAACCATTGGATGGATCTTGAAAAGTACAAATATGGTTCATGGACAATCAAGGATCATGCTCGGGCACCCATAGCCATTATCTCCCCTGCAGATATCCACACCTACTACAGACTCCCAGAGAGACAAGAGGTTTTTAATACCAGGTGGCTCTCTGATTTTGTGACCCTAGTGAAGGACATCCTTAGGGAATGTTGGCAAGACCTGTCAAAGTTCTGGGTCAAAATGGATCAGGCATGCAAGACAGAGGGATTGCACAAGTTATATCAATTAATTTCTGCGATGATTGTCCGATTATATGGCAAGGAAGACTGTGACGTTTTTTTACGGAACCTGGGTACCCCTCATGTATGTCGTTGCCACCTAAGGAACCATTTTTGACTGGGCTAAGATCGTTGCATCATCTTTGAGAATGAACATAGCTCTGGCCAAGCTCCCACAATTGGAACAACCTCCGAAATTCTATATGTCTTTATACCTCCTTGACGTCATCTGCTCGAGATGCTACTTCAAGCACTACAGCTGCAACTAGGACTCATGAGCAGCCGAACCCATGCGCTGCTATTACAAATTTTTCAAGGGCATGGCTTACAAATACATGATAGATATAATCTCTAAATATTTCATCATCCTGTTGTACCCACTGTTATTCGGGGAAGAACCACCGTTCATGTCTAAGAGGTCTATGAAGACTATGGTCAAAGTAGCACACTGGTTTCCCATTCAAGAAGGAACATTCATCAGACTATTTGGTACCCATAAGGCCCCTCATTCCCTACCCAATTTCATCATGGACAAGCTGCTCCTGCGAGAGGTTTGCTACCAAATGACACGGGGTTTTCCAAGGATATTGAACAAAGGCAAAAGGAAGCCTTGACCTGCCTTCCCTCTCACCATCGGAGTATATGTGGTGGAAAATTTCAAACAGGTAGAGGCAGAGGCTGAGGCATTGAAGGGAAGCCACTTTGTGACCCTCAACTACCAGACTTATGATCCTAAGAAATTCGTGGCCGCCCACTGCAAAAGGGAAAAATTTAGCTGGTCATATTCTCAGACCAAATAGGATCTCGGAGATGGGATTAAAAATTGGTATAACACTACAAGGAAACCTAGCCTAAATGAGCAGCAGGCCAAGGAAGATGAGCTCTTTGATGATTCCTAGGAAGATGTGAGCCTTAAAGAAAGAGCTTCCACGATAAAGAAAAACAACACTAGGTGCCAAAAGGCATCGAGGAATCTGATAAGTGAAAAGGAAAAGAGGTAGAGGATGTCTTGAGAGATCACGAAGAAGAAGACACTAATACTATGTTAGAACAAAGGCACACCACCTTGGCAAGGAGAAGGCAAGATCTTAAGAGCTAAAGGGAGCTAGAAAGCAAACAATTTCAAGATTCCAGCAACCAAGGCCAGAGCGAGAAAAGGAGATGGCAGGAAGAGCAATAAAAGGAGAAACAACTGCAAGGAAAGCAACAAGAAGAAAGAAGGGTGTAGGAATAGGTAGAGAAAAGAAAATAGGAGGAGGATAGAAAGGCACAGGAAGAGGCAGAGAAGAGGAAGCAGGAGGAGGATAGAAGGGAACAAGAAGAGGCAGAGGAGAAAATAGGAGGAAGAAGCAGAGAAGAGAATACAAGAGGAAAACAAGAGATTAGAGCAAGCGTTGAAAAATATGGAAGACAAGCTAGAGAGGCAACAAGCGCTCACAGATCAAGAGAAAATATGACAGGAAGAATAACTAAGGAGAAATAAGGAAAAGGAAGCTGGGGAAAGCGAACAAGGAGAGACTAGAAAAATAGCTGACCTGGGTATAGAGAAAAGTGAACTTCCCCCATTAAATGTGCCTCCTACCACTCCCCTCACTGGTGGACACCTCCCCCTGCAAGAAATGGGTATCTCAGAAGGACAGGACGAAGAGGTCCTAGATCTCACAAGCCTCACTTTCAATGAAGTGACCCTCAAAATTGTACAAGAAAGGAAAAAATAATGCGCCAGGAATCCCGCTGAGCCTCTATTAGTAACCACGACCGAGGATATTATGCCCAACATTACAACAAACCCGCAAATGATCACCTCAGTTGGGACTACTTTCGTTGCCGCCACAGAACACAATGTGGCCCGAATGATAAAATGGATTGCAGACCTTCAGAACAGGATTTACGCATTTGAACTAAGGGCCACCATGGCAGAACAAGAGAGAAGAAAGATAGAGGAGGAGAACGCAACACTCCGTTTAGTTCACACGAGTGCAACATAATTTCAGGCAGCAATCGAAGCAAAAACAGAGACCCTTGGGGAGGCCATGGTAGTAGTCTACGAAGATATGTCCAAACTACATCACACAGTGGCCCCAATTGTGAGAATCCAAGCCCACATAAAATAAAGAGTCACGATGCTTAAGGAGGCTATTACTGCTTTAGATAAGATACACGAATGGTCCATCAAGTACCCGGGAGCACCAGCAGTGGTCCCTAAGAAGGATTGGATCACCATGCAGAATACCAAGGTTCAACTCTGCATCAAAATTCAATCTAAGACAAACTGACCAAAGATGTGGACAGGGTATTAGCATCCTACAGGCATCTGTTTAGCAGCTTAGAATCTATGATCCAACTTCATGGGGTCTCCTCTATAAGAGAATTCGGGTAGGTAAGGAAGAAGGATGAGATCTCTAGGGAAGTACATGCATTTGTAGAGACAAATAAACAAGCAAGCCATACAAAATACATGCCAATCACCAAATAAAATATCACGTGTTATGTAGTAGAACTAGTGAGGATCTACACCAAACTGATAACCTTGAACAACTAGGTGCATGCCAGACAGACCACCCTCATCCTAGATGTACTTGAGTGCCTGCATCGACATGATGAAGAATAGCCACATATCACTCCCATCGTAGAGGAATACAATCTATGGTGCACATATTTGACAAAATAGCTCGGTCTTGACATTCCGGAACTTGATATTGTCAAGTTAGTAAATTAAGTTGATAAATTAATTTTTGTGATGTATCTACTTCAGTAGCATAGAGTATTTTTTTGAATACGAAAGGTCATATGGAAGACCAAAAGTTATTAGGTAGGCGAAGAGTCATGAGGAAGTCCAAGAGTCAAGTGTAGGCTAAGAGTTACCCTCACCCTATAAATACACCCTCATGCCTCATTTGTATGGATCTTTTGTTGAGGACTTTTTAGATATCTATATATATTATTATTAGATATATATATATATATATATTGCTTAAGAGAATTTTGGCTCTTCTAATTAATACAAGGAGTGATTGTACGTTTCCACTATTGGATTCTTCAGATCTTTTATGTCATAATGCCATGAGTATTTTCTTCACTTGATGGATCAGATGTTCCTAAAAGCTCTTTGATGTGCGGTCTCCTCATATGCAGTCTCATACTATAAACTTTTTGTTGCTTCATATGAATGGTATTTGATTCACTAACTCTATGCTTGTGCCGGTGAACTATTTTGTTGGTATTGGTATAATCTATTTTGATTGCACATTTATTTATGCTCATAGATGTTTGATTGTTTTGAATTCATTTACAATTGTTAAGCACTTTATCTTGGAAAACATGAGTCTTATTTGAGGCCTGATAACAGTAACTTTACATAAGGCTTATGTTGTTTATAGTCTGGCTATTCATGGTTTATGCGTCATAAGATATTTGTCAATTATTTCCTTGTATTTATTGAGGTCCATTTTTTCAATTGATTTCATATTCTGCCTCCGTCCAAAGTAAGCTCAACACAACTGAACAATAGTTCGGCCTACATACCAGAAGGGATCCCTATCGCAAATGGTGCAAGCTCTAGTTGGGAGTCTACACCGGGGAGATCCCCTTTGCTATTGGCAGAAAATTCTAGCCTCGTCAACAGGTTGCCAGCTACATCAAAAGCTACACACACACCAACAACCTCTTTTTGATGAATTTTTCATTAATATTCATAATTTTCACCAAGATTTTTAAAGAGGATAGTTGTTTAGGGAGGATAGAAGTAAACTACAAGAGTTTAAACAACCTCTTTATGAGGACTTCCTTAACAAAAAGTATATTCATACTATTACAACAATTGAAGAGATCAAATCTATTGAGATTTTGAAATACAATTTCAATGACATTATTTCAGACCCTGTTTCCTCTTCTCCAAAAATATAAGAATCCCAAGTTGAAAATGTTCCTAATGTTTGTTTTATAACTCCAGAGACAATCACAAAAAAAACAATCACTCTTAAAGAAAAAGAGTCAGATACCAAGATAGAGCAATAAGCTCAAAGGGACACATAAGTCAAAGGTCAAAAACAATAGAGACAAGAGAAAGAACGGGTAAAAAAAAACAGAGTTCCTCTGGCGACATTATCATTATTGTTGATAGCCTAGATGACACCATCAAGGCACATATAGAGTCAAAGAAAATTAATGAGAAATTGAAATATATGTAGATTGATACAAATAAAGATGAGAAAATTACTAGCACGCCTATGTCAACATTGACCACTTTCTCTAACAGAGAAAAAGAGTTTCTTGAGAAACAAGAAAAAAGTACCGAGATATCTATTCCATAGAATTGTCATGACACATCCATGACTCCAATTTCTACAAAACCCCTCTCAATTATTTTTTTCTTAAACCTGTCACTTGCATAGCAATTGTTCCTAAAATTATTCCATCCTTGACTGATTATTACTTTAATTCTCAAACTAAGTCAATTGTCATAAGAACTAAGAAAAGAAAGTTTGAAAGTTTTGAAACTATTTTCAGAATTTGTTGGCATTATGATGCATGTGTTGTACTTGATGGAAACCCACTTGTAGCAGAACAACTCACTTGTATATGGTAACTAGATGAATCTACAGAAGAGATATCAGATGTGACATAATGCATGGCAGTTATGTTTACAGATGTGAAAAAATGCAGGGCAGTTCAAAAGAATCAGTTCAGAAGTAATGTACAATGGCAACTCTTTCAGATGACAGTTCACAGTGCAACAAGATAACAACAAAGGATTACAGATCAGATTCCAAAGAATGAAGAAAGAGAGGTATATGCCGGTTCACTTTGTCCAAGGAGCGTATACACAGGGGTTAATAGAACCAAAGGAGTGTATAACGTAAACACGCAGTTTCACAAAAGGAAAAGCTCGTACATGTTGGAAAACCAAGTTTGTGGTCCAAGGTATTTGATCCAAGGTAGTTTGGTCCAAGGTATTGAGAAAAACCTAAACTATATAAGGAGGAGAAGATCATTAGGCCAAGTGGTGCAAGTATTGAATATCTTCTGAAATGTTAGATCATATATGCAGGTTATGAGCTTCTGATGCGTTGCTTGATATGATCTAAGGATGCACCCATGTGGTTGATGATGGTTGATGGATTGGGATCATAAAGCATTAAATGTATTATCATTATGTGGTTTGATCATGGACAGTCTAGATCTGAATACTGACACATGTTTTATTCTGTAAATGATATGATCTAGGTATGGCTGAAGTCTGGAATGTCTGTGAAGTTTTAAGTTAGTATTTGTATATATGTATGTTGTTTCTCTTTGGTAAAAGCACGTATACACGCTAGTTCGACACATCGAAGTTGCGTGTACCTTATGAACTATGATGTTTGAAGTTACATTTGGTTCTGGTTGTTGATGCAGGGTTCTAGGTTTTGCTTTATGTTTTGATGACTGCATTTTGATGATAATGTTTAGATTGATTGATTGTGATTTGCTTCAGGGATGATGGATGAGATCTAATGATGGATCAAGATCATAATGACTAATCATTATGTGATCTGATCGGCTAGATCTGATTGCTAACACATGTTTTATCCTTTATATTTGATGATCTGGGTATGTCTGAAGTAAAGCAGTGCAACGAAGTTATAAGTAAGTATTTGTAGATCTATATGCTAGTTTACTTTGATGAAGTTGCGTATACACGCTGGTTTGGCTCTTCCAAGTTGTGTATACACTTTGATGCATGTTTTTTAGGTTACAAATAGTTCTAAATGATGATGCAGTATTCTAGGTTCAGATTTGTGTACTAGTTACAGTGATCTATCCGTTCTAATGGATTTGTTGAAGTTGATCAAGTATGAATGAATGGTTGATTCAGTTGTGTCAGAGGTTTAGAGGTTGTCAGTGATTGATTGAGTTTGGTTGATTCAGAGAGCGATGATTGAGTTTCAGTGATTGGTTGATGCAAATGTAGTTAATGGTTGTATTGCAATGATGATTAATTCTAAGCTTCAATGTTTTTGATGGGTCCAGTATGAAAATTGGATGAAACGAGGCCTACATATGTATTGTTGTGTACCACAAGCATCTAGTCTGAAAATATATGAAACATGGTCCCTAGAGGAATAAAGAAGGATGTAGTCTTCTATAGGTCGGTGCCTATGTACTAGTAAACATATCGACTAGTACAAGAGCTAGGGGGTTGTAGCTCCCTTCCAGTAGAATTTGGAGAACGAGAGAAGGTTGTAACCTTCTACAAGTAGAAGCCTGCATACTGGTATGATTTTGCACCAGTACAATGTTGTAAACAGATTTTCTTATTATTAAAAGAAGACAGAGATGACAGCAGCAGGTGGTTTTCACCCACATTGGGTTTCCACCTTAAATCTTGGTGTTCATGTGTGTTGCTTATGTGTGACGGTTCATTCTGTTATTAACTACACATGGTTACTGTTTAATGTTTAATAAAGTACGGATGTACAGGTTAAAGATCAACATATGATGAATTAACTGAATCATAAGTTCACTAGATATATATTGGTTTCCTTAAGAACAGTTGTGTGCACACGCGATTTCCCCTCACTGAAGTAGCGTATATAAATTTGATTATGGAAATGAAAAAGTTATTGATTTACAAATACTGATTCACCCCCCTCTCTCAGTATTATTTCCAACAGAATTTAGTTGGCAAACAACATGAAATGTTAAGGAAAAATTTGAAGAATCCTACCATGCTCTTCGATCCTTTTTCAATTATAACAAGCACCATGTTGGTGAACTTTCCACCACCTACAATAATAATTTGTAGAAGATAAAATGTCCGGAAAATGAAATAGAGAAAAACAAATCATTTTGTGAAGAAACTTGGCAAAACCATTCCACAATGCTTGTAGGTGGGTTTGCCATTGAGAGACCAAACATACAAAATCAATACTAAAATCAATTGAACGAATTGAAACTTCAACAATCCACAGATATCTAGCAAATTGAAAAGACACATGTATAACAAATTCGAATATTGAAGGAAGAATGTGAAAACAACATTCTGACCATGACAACAACAATGAAGGAAGAAATTGAAACTCTTAAGTTTCAATCAATTCAAAGTCATGAAGCAGAAAATAGTCTGAAGATTTTTAAGGCAAATGAAATACAAGCTAACCAAATATTGAGGAAATACTAGGCTAAGTTTTACAAACAAATGGATAAAATGTGTAGATTTTATCAACAAAATTTGGATCTTGAAGAGAAAATATAATCTTTGGTCGAAGAAGACAAGTACATCAAAGAAAGATTCACATAAATTCTTGAATGGGAAACATCGCTCCAACTTGACAACATTTCAAAAGTCTCTATAATGGATAAAAGACTAATGTGTGCTTCTTTGATTCAAAGACAATTCGAGGCCAAAGAAATCAAAGAATGGATCAAAAGGGCCACTGAACATTGTCTATTAGTACGGGATATGGGAACAAATTTTATAGAGGAATTTGATTTGTGAGGATCCAAATCATTAAAAGATGCAAAACCTGGGTCAATGCAACATTGTTAAACACATACATGGCGAAAGCAGAAGATGAAGGATAAGCATGATATTGCCTATGTTATTGACATGATATACATTTATAGTACATTGATGTGACCCTTGGATTCATATTCCAAGTGGTCTCTTGGACTTCAGTGGTTGTTCACATTCCACACCAGCCCATAGAGGATTAGATGTCCAACATTTCCCCCTTTAATCTGAAGGGGTATGTATGAGTCCAAGAAGAGATTTGTAATACAAAATGTAAATAAATATGGATGACAACACTAGGATGAATGTGCTCTTTGAAATTTTGGTATGAGGGGGGTGGTTTAAGGATGACCACCAACACTAGAATGCTTAGTGAAGTTCCTAGAACTCTTCCAAATATGGCATGAAGCTGAGGTCTTCTTCTAGAGGAAGTGTTCCTCATGTTTGTTGGGGCAAAGTGATTGCCTATCATTTAATTGTAAACCGGGGGTTTTGTAAAACTTGTGAAACGTGCGTGCACTATATATGCTAGAATTTAACTTCCAATTTAGATCAATCTAACTACTAAACCAAATAACGATAAACCAAATTCACCTATTCTAATTCAACAATCAATTCAAAGGAAATTATAGTAAGTGTTTGTAATTGAAACCTTAATCTATCACACTTGTAGGAATTGAAATCTTAATCTACCACACTTGTAGGATTTGAAGTCTTAATCTACCACACTTGCGGGTATTGAAAAGCACACCACTCTTTCAAAAATGAAATTGCATGAAATGAAATCTACTCTAAAATATCATGTGTGCATTATCAAATCAGGATCTTATGAAATGAATAATCAAAACCACATGATATGAAATGAAAGCAAAAACAATAATTCTTAACCTCTAGATATGAAAGAAAATAAAAACAATCACTCTTAACCTCTCACACAGGAAAACATATGAAATATATAAATCTTAATCTATGAAAGAAAATAAAAATAATCACTCTTAACCTCTCAAACAAGAAAATATATGAAATAAATAAATCTTAATCTATGAAAGCAAATAAAAACAATCACCCTTAACCTCTCACACAAGAAAAGATATGAAATAAATAAATCTTAATCTATGAAAGCAATAAATCTTAAACTATGAAAAACAATAAATCTCACACAATATAGATGCTTAATCCAAAAGCATGAGGGATGGAAAGTTGAGAGGCTCCAAATGCAAGCATAACCAAATCAAAGTGAGCATAACTCATGAGCATGGTGCCAAATCCAAATTCTCTATTCAAAACATGAGCATTTCCCCAACTTTACACATGCCTTTCAAAGGAAAAGGCTCTCCTATTTATACAAAAATATAAGAAGCTACCCTATTTAATGAAGTTCCACTAAAATCTCATATAGTTACAACCAAATAGCTGAGACACATATCCCCTAGATGTCTCATATAGTTCTAATCCAAATAGGAAATGATGAGACACCTCCTAGAGTTACAATCCAAATAGGACATATATCCAAATCTCCGTTGAAGGGAATTCGAATTTGAGCATTGGAGGCCACATAAGGGTGCCTTGGAAGCTTCCAAATGACCTACACATGTCATGAAACTCAAGCCACTTATATAGATACATGAAACTATGTTAATTTCCTAGTTTTTAATCATAAATTCACTTTAAACACATAAAATAAATAACTTTGGTAAATAAAGATCCTAACCCATATATTTATGAAAATGGTGGCTAATGAAAGGTTATATGGTTATGGAGATGTGACATGTGAATGAAATGATGGCGATAAAGGTGAAAGTGGATGTCATTTTGAAGACATTTTGGAGGCCCAACATACCTCCCAACTAGAGTAATTGCATGTCCTCATGCAAATATTGCATTAATTCTTTGATTTGCTTGCAACGACTTTGCTTTTGAATGAGCTCGACTTATATCATATGTCCTTAAACTTTGCATTTGACAATTTTTTTTTATTTTTGCAAAGTATTCCTTGTCATACATTGAATTGCAACATGTTTGGTTGGTTCTTGTGTTTCAACCAAATTCTAATTAGTATTGGTTCTTGTGTTTCAATACCTTGTTTCTTTTTGTTGCAACAAGATTTATTGAACATATTTAAGAATACATTTTTAAGATCAGCCATATAGTATTGTCTTAATCTAGACATTATTTGCAAATCATATAACTTTTTGAACCATAATGCAATCATAATTGATTATGACAAGTATGTTAGGATGAAATGAAAATGTGTGATGGTATATGATATATGAATATGAAATTATGTCCCTTCCCCCCAACTAAAGGTATGACAATGTGAAAGAAGAAGTGAGGAATTTCCCAAAGTTACAAATTTAGTATTTTAAGGAATTGTATGACTAAAAATTAGAAAACCACATACCTTCACTTACATTCGATGTGCGTGAGTTATGAAAATTGAAGAGTGTGGCTGCTTTTGGATCACGGAATGTAGAACTCATTTTCTTCTTGGTTGCATAAACGGTGGATGAAATTGTGAAGTGGATCTTTTATCTCTGCTGCTAAATCTGTTGTATCTGCTGCAAAATGTTGAAATGATATAGTCTTCAATCGCTATAAAACCGATGGTATAACTCTAGTCATGTGAATAAATGTGTCGGTGTCGAGCATGAAGAGAGGCCATTGGATTACCAACCATTGATGAATTTCATTAACCAATGCAAGGCAAACTCACCATTAATGTCAACGAGTGCCAAGGTACCTAAGTACATCTTGTGAAGGGCGAATAAGTGAGTCGATGTTGAGCCACTTGCAAGATCCAATGATCAAGGGACATTGATGTATTCCCATGATTGTTGGCGAGAGAGCCTGTCATTAAGGCATACAAGCCTCAAGGTACTAATGAGGACTCTAGCCTTGGACCTAGATAATGTTTCGATGTCGATAGGCCAAGGATTGTTAGAAGGAAGGCCTTAAGGAATCCTCCATCATCTAACGCGAGCATGAAATAATTATTTTGAAGGACTGTGAAGGGAAAATTTTGCAGTGGATCAAGGTTTATTTAACGGAAAGGAAAATGACAAGTGAATGAAAAGTAAAAGGACAAATCAACATGTAAGCGAGCTGAATGTCTTTATGAAAATGGGTTATGAGTTAGTGAAAGCAAGGCAGGAAAATATGAGATGAGAATTTTATTCACTGACTAAATGAAATGCAATGCGACTGCAAAGGAAATGAGATGAAGGTTTTATTGACTGAAGGAGTATGGATGCAATGGAAATACTAAAATATGAAAGGCTTGCAACTTCTAGATCTGATATGCATTAGCATGTGCTCATGCATTGATATTTCATCTCTATCGCTGCTCTGATCATTTTCTTGTGAAATAAATGTGGTTTTTGAGAGACACTATTTGCTTATGGTCATATGTTCTTCCTCCTGGAACCTGCAAAAAACTAGTACTTCTTCTCCAATGGATTGTAAAGTTATCAAAATAGAGAGGTGATCAATCTCTTTGTTAATGAAATTTACATAAAAAATAAGAATCAGTACTATAAAACAAGTTCATGAAAGAAAACCAAAAGAGTTTATACGTGTGTCGAAAGTAGTGCCTTAAGTTACATGTTGTTTCTTTTCAACAATTTCTTCATTCTTTACTGTTTCAAAATCTGATAATAGCTTCCTCAATTTGTAGATCTCGTCGAGATCTTTCCAATGATGCTTGAATCATCAAATTTCGATGTTGTATGAGAAAGTTAGATTGTCTTGAAAATTTTATTAAACAGTGAAAATTGTCATGTAAAATATGGCATGAGAACATGATGCTTCAGTGAAAGATGATGTAAGAATATGAAATGGTTAGAATGCATTATTTGAACAATAAATCATTGAGTTAAATGCATAGTTACAAAATTGTTTTCCAGCTACAGAATTGTCGATTAGTTGCATAATTGTTGTTCAGCTGCAGAATTGTCAATTAGCTACAGAATGGAATCAACTGCAGAATGTGCACAATTTCTGTAGCTAAAATCCTGAATAAATAACCCAAGTCAGTAAATAACCAAAAATGAACTCAAAGAGCAAGAAACAATGTTGTGGTTTATTGGAGCCAAAATCCAGTGATAATTGCAATACCTATTATTAGCAATTTTTTGTTTTTTCCCGAACTAAACTATATTCTCTTTCACAATAATGTAATTTACATCTAAAACCCTGGCATCACCGTACAAAATATAGATGGTGAAACACTGTTGCAAAATAAACATTATGAAAAATAAAAGAACATAAGTTTTAACCCCAGTTTCCATTCTGAATTTGCAGCAGTGGAAACAATAAGTAGAAAATCCTCAATGGTGGCACTGAAAAAATAATGCATCGTCAAAATTTCTAGAGATACAGACTACGGTAGGTGAAATCGTACATACAACCAAGAGAAAAACAAGGTCATCCCTAATATTGGTGGTGTATAGTTGCTCAATCTTGCATCATCTAAAATTCTCTGTTCTGACAATAAGCTCCTCAAGGCAAACACTCTTCTTCCTGCAATTCAGTGCTTATATTGTTGATAAACACACAAGCATTTTTGGTTCAAGCTATTCCCATAGCACGGCTAAGTTGTAATCTGTATTCCAGTCCAGGCATGTGGTGACCCAAAAGCATGCACATGTACCCCAATAATGTTGAGATAATGTAGAATTACAATCTCAGCCAGCAACAAAAGATTCAATAACAAACAAGCACATGATAATTGGTGAGATCAAACAAATTTTTGTCACTGCATAGCAAACAGTAGCTTAAAGCCACATCCTTCTCATAGAGTCGGATCAAATCTAGACTATTCCACCAACATCAAACAGCTTCGTCAGCGCAATCTCAAGGAAAATCCCTCCTTTGTCGCTCCTTTTTACACGTTTCTCCTCTGTGGCAATGAATCTGTGGATTTAGTGACAACAAATCACAATCGTGTTTCCTTATATCACCATAGCATCCCAAGAATCGGATTTGATGGCCGCACTGCTGTCTCTGTGTATTAATTTCAAATCCGTTTTTTTCTCACACAGTCAGTGACACAGTGTCCCAAAGAATCCCAGATTTCTTTCAATTGGTTGAGAAATTGAGGAAAACGTTTTTGAGTTGTCTAATTCAGCCTATCCTGAGAAAAAACCATGTCTCGGTTTTCCTAAATTCATTTCATTTGGCCGGAAATTGCATTTAAAATTTGATGTTTTTAGTTGTTACGTATTTTCTTTGCTAGGTGTATGGATTAGCAGGCGCACTGGTGGATCACGATTACCAGGTGCATAGATCAAATCAGATTGTTCAAACGTTGGAGTGATTAAATCACATGATTGCTAGTTCGCTAGAGTCATTAGATCACTGGTTTGTTGGAATCGCTAGATCACTAGTTCATTGGAATTGCTTAATTGCGGGTAAGGCGAGGTATCTGCCATGTCTACATTGAAGGTTAGATAAGAGGTTGAGGAATTTCATTTCCCAATTGAAAGTTTGGTCGATAGATCTAAATATTGTATGACATGAAGATAACGGTTTCTAATGCTAGTGGAAATCGAAAGCTAGCTCATGGGATTCTTATGAAATATCTTCAATACAAGACCAAAATTTCTTGGTTCTACAAAGAATCTAGATCACAGAACAAGGATCTGGTCACACCATAGATCTTTCATTAGTTGAATAGGTAGGGAGCCAGCTTTTCCTTCTGACCGAACGAAGCACAGGGAGGATACTGCGTACAAGCAGGCAGTGATGAGCACTGACCTAATTGTAGCCATGCTCCAACTGGGATTCAAACTTGCAATCATTCATCATTTTAATCAATTGATTGCAACAACAAATACCAATGATTAGAAGTTGAATTCTACAATTTGCACAATTGATTTTTAAAAATGTTCTTGCAGGTTTTCTATCAAGGCCGCAATAGAAACTAGAATTGGGGATTGCCATTGGTTGTTTTTTTATTTTTTTAATTATTTAATTATTTATTTATTTTGGGCATCCATTCAAACCCTCAACGACCTCATTTGAATTGGTGTTGTTCTCATTTTGATTATATCATGCAATGGGTGCGATTATGGCCTTTATGCATTAGATTTTTTTTTTTTTATTTTTATTTTCAAAGTTTTTGTTTTTTTTGTTTTTTTTTAAATTGATTTGTTAATAAAATTATATATATGTTATACTTTCAAAAAAAATTTAAAAATATACATATATATTTCATTTAACAATATATATATATATATATATATTATATATATATTATATATATATATTATATATATATATATATATATTATTATATAAAAGTTTATTGTAAAACTAAATCGAATGAAATGATTAAATAGAGATTAACTGCATAATTGCATTTTGTATACTAACAAAACAATTTCTTTTTCTGATCCTCCAGGTCACACGAAGTGCAGAAGAAGAGCATACTTGAGAGATTTATTTTGTTAGCATAGTCAAGATTTTATCAATCAATTCTTCTATAAATTTTGCAAAAATAAAATGAAAAGGCTTGATCTCATACCTTAAATTATCATTTGTGATCTTCACTTGTGCTCCTTGTTCTCAACCATTTGTTTTATTGCAATTTTTTCCTACCAAGGGTTAATAGATGGGTGTTTCTTACTACACCACAAAACATCAAATTTATCCCTAAAACTATAAAAATTTATTTTTATTTTTCCTACCTATCTAAAAACTATTTTTATTTTTATTTTTAAAGTATATTCATGCTTCCAATGAAGCCATTTATGGATTAGAATTTTTGAAATGCTCATATCCCAACTTGAAAAATATACCTGTTTGTTTATAAGGATATGCGAAATCAACTTGACCTTTCAATTTGCCACAAGGATCTCTTGAAGAATTGATGAATATTGTGGCGTAATTTCTTCTTGATACCATTTCTCAATGTAGTCTTTGGGTTGCGTTCTAGATCCTTTCTCCATAAATGGTTAATATCGAAAAAAATGATATGCAACTAAATGATTTATGCATCTACATGCTTTAATTATGCATCTAGAAAAAACGAAAAATATGAACTTTAGACTGAAAGCTAGTTCCTATGCACACTTCCTCGGGAACGGCGCCAAAATGTTGGGGCAAAGTGATTGCCTATCATTTAATTGTCAACCTGGGGGTTTCATAAAACTTGCAAAGCATGCATGCACTATATACGCTAGAAATTAACTTCCAATTTAGATCAATCCAACTACTAAACCAAATAACGATAAACCAAATTCACCTATTCTAATTCAACAATCAATTCAAAGGAATTTATAGTACAATGTTTGGAATTGAAACCTTAATCTATCACACTTGCAGGATTTGAAATCTTAATCTACCACACTTGTAGGAATTGAAGTCTTAATCTACCACACTTGCGGGAATTGAAAAGCACACCACTCTTTCAAAAATGAAATTGCATGAAATGAAATCTACTCTAAAGGATCATGTGTGCATTATCAAATCAGGATCCTATGAAATGAATAATCAAAACCACATGATATGAAATGAAAGAAAAAACAATAATTCTTAACCTCTAGATATGAAAGCAAATAAAAACAATCACTCTTATCCTCTCACACAGGAAAAGATATGAAAGAAATAAATCTTAATCTATGAAAGAAAATAAAAACAATCACTCTTAACCTCTCACACAGGAAAATATATGAAAGAAATAAATCGTAATCTATGAAAGCAAATAAAAACAATCACCCTTAACCTCTTACACAAGAAAAGATATGAAATAAATAATTCTTAATCTATGAAAGCAATAAATCTTAATCTATGAAAAACAATAAATCTCACACATTATAGATGACCAATCCAAAAGCATGAGGGATGGCAATTTGAGAGGCTCCAAATGCAAGCATAACCAAGTCAAAGTGAACAACACTCATGAACATGGTGCCAAATCCAAATTCTATATTCAAAACATGAGCATTTCCCCAACTTTACAGATGCCTTTCAAAGGAAAAGGCTCTCCTCTTTATACAAAAACATAAGAAGCTACCCTATTTAATGAAGTTCCACTAAAATCTCATATAGTTACAACCAAATAGATCATAATGAGACACATATCCCCTAGGTGTCTCATAGAGTTCTAATCCAAATTGGAAATGATGAGACACATCATAGAGTTACAATCCAAATAGAACACATATCCAAATATCCTTTGAAGGGAATTCGAATTTGAGCATTGGAGGCCACATAAGGGTGCCTTAGAAGCTTCCAAATGACCTACACATGTCATGAAACTCAAGCCACATATATAGATACATGAAAATATGTTAATTTCCTAGTTTTTAATCATAAATGCACTTTAAACACATAAAATAAATAACTTTGGTAAATAAGGATCCTAACCCATATATTTATGAAAATGGTGGCTAATGAAAGGTTATATGGTTATGGAGATGTGACATGTGAGTGAAATGACGACGATAAAGGTGAAAGTGGATGTCATTTTGAAGACATTTTGGAGGTCCAACAATGTTTTGAAGAGGGAAACCTTCAACCTTGAAAGGGAGGTCTCACCCTGCATAAAAAAGTAGAACCTCAACCTTAAAAGGGAGGTCTCACCCTGCATAAAAAGGCAGAACCTCAACCTTAAAAGGGAGGTCTCAACCTATGATGGTTCAAGGATGACCACCAACTCTGGAATGCTTAATGTAATTCCTGGAACTCTTCCAAAACTTGTAAGAAGCTGAATTATTTGAATATATGTCTCAACCCCACATAGATGGTTTAAGGCTAATCATCAACCGAAGGCATGCTCAATGACATCTTTGTCTCTGGCTACAACTCTGAATCCAATATGGTAGGTTGTGGCTCAGGTGTGGTTGATGTGGCTTTGAATCTTGTATATGACAATCATTCCCCCCCTGTCAGATACAAGGTGAGATGAACTCAACTGCAAGATTGTTCAATACTCTAACACAAGTTTTGACATGTGACTGAAATATCTTCTTGGCTATTTAAGACCATTTCCAAGAAGTGATTCATCCAAGATGAAATTTTTGTTCTTGTAGGAGACTTGTTTTTGAACATCTGTTTGAAGAATTACTGGTTTTATGAAAATTCTTACATGGATGAAGATCAAAACAATGATCTTTCACATGGACAACTCTTTCACAATGTTGGCATTTAACAATTTGTTGTGGCTGTTGTGGAAGAGGACTAGAATCTGAAACATTTGAAGGTGAACTGTCATGAATAAATCCAACATTCTGAAACGAGATGGGCTTTGAGTAATTTGGAATGTGAAATAAAACCTCCTTATAATATCCAAGACCTATTATATGGTTTTTATGGACAAGCTCTTTCCAAGGTCTGATGATTGGCTTGGGAAGTGCAGGCTGAATTTATGCTTCTGCATGCAATTTTACTACTTCATTGGGCACTGGATCTAAATCAACTGTAACATTATTGACTTGTTGTTTATGGGAGTTTGTTTCAATGTTCTAACAAAAATAGGTTTAGAATGATGACTATGTTGTTGTAGCTCATCTCACTGAAGTTGGGACTCCAACTACAAAAATTCCATATTTTCTTGTGCATTTTGTAGACAAATTTTAATGTCAGAAAGAGTCTCCTTACTGATTTTTACCATCCCATCAATACTGAAATGTATCAGAGTATTTAACAACTCCAATACATTGTCAAGATTAGTCATTTTATTCATTATCAAACTTACACTTTAAAGAAACTAATCACAACTATTAACTAATGAGGAGGAAGCAATGCCAACACAAAACACTACAATTGGATTATTCAATAGGGAGGTCAAATAAATGTACACTTACAACTAAATACTTGATTCGAATTAAAAAGTAAGTGTTTTGATGTGAATAGAGTAACTGAATATCTCGTATTGACTTGAAAGGGCACTAAAATCTCTTTCAACTTTAAATTTGCAAATTAGTTGGGCTTCGCTTCCTCTCATTTTCCAACTTGAAAAATCCCTACATCTGTGTAAAACCACAACTCTTATGCTTGTTGGTAGCTCCACTGTTTGAGCCAACTATTGAAAGAGAAAGGAGTGCTTCTTGTCTATTTTATTCTGGTTAGAACGAGTCATTTGGCTGGGTGTTCAATTCAAAATGTTTTCCCTTCAAATTTTTCACAGTGAACTTCATTATAGCTACCAAATATTATGAGAAACCCCACAAAAATTGACCAAAAAAAAGCAGAATGCAACCTTGATGATGAAAATTATGAATCCATTCACTTATAAGGAATGTGAAGGCATGAAAATCCTCCTAAAAAAAACATTATTACTAGATTTTAGGAAAATCTGTGCTAGAAAGATAGACTGGCCCACTCACTGGCTGTAAAAAGGAGAAAGGAATTTTTCAGTTCTCAGAGCAAAATAAGTGAAACACAAGAGCAATTACAACAAAAGTATTTATGAGGCGATGTGGAGATAATTTATATTCGATGTATATTATAACTCTGGAGGAGAAAGGAGTATGGATCTTTGTGGAGGCAAGGTTCAATTGGGAACAGCCTAACAATCACACTAGAGGCCTTCGCATTTACAACACTCTTTGCGAAGACAAAGTCCATTTTCACACTAGAAATGGTTTCAATATTGTTAAATGGTACATTTTCGGTCCATAGTGATGGAAAGTCTAAGAGACCAAAGATCAGGTGGTAATGGAGATAACATAGGGTTCGAGACACCATAATCAATAGGAGGAATCCTTGAGAAGTATGCTACTCGCATTTGTGTCACAAATCACTTATGTCGATCCTATGCAACTATCCACAAAGTGGAACCTACAGATTGAGATCGGGAAGCATAAAAAAAATAAAAATAAAAAACAAAATAAAATAAAATAAAAATTAGTGGAGATAACATATATATATATATATATATATATATATATTATATATATATATATATATATATATATAATATATATATATATATATATTATATATATATATATATATATATATATATATATATGAACAAACATTCATTTTGGTAAGCTACTCTGACAACAATAACCAGTGAGTAACCAATCATGAAATAACAACCACCAAATCAATAGTAAATAATCAATGTGAAAGTGTATTCCAACCGGGCTGAGACGAGGATGCAGAAGAGGAATTTCGACTTGGAATTAGAGGATTACAAGCCATGTCAAATTGCTCTCAGGGAAAGGTTGAGCTCTGAAAAGGATAGAGCAGTATGCGGAGGCAGATTCTGTGAACTAATTGGAGCCATGACAATAAACTAGAGGATTGCATTATAGTCAAAGATTGCTAGAGTTTCAATCAACACATATAGAGGAATTCATACTAGAATTCTATTGTGACACCTTCTATGACTGGAGGATAATTTTCTTTTGAGACACCTATGATACCAATGTGTTACCTATGACTGACTTCCATAACGTTGTGCCTCAATTCCATTTTATATGTAGATAGATTGTTGTGCTGGTCACTACATGCTATACTGGGCACTTCAATTCAACACCAAAGTAGTTGCAATGCCTCCTTCATTTTTTGAAGATTGTTGTATGACTATAAAAGAATACCTCAATTCTATGTATCACTCCCATTGTTAATCTATTAAACTCCAGGGTTGTTCATTCTTAATTTAGCCCGTAGCCACCACATTATACTCCCAGACACAGAGATGTGTGTATGCAGGTCTGGCTGGAACGTTAAGGAGTTAAGCATTACACAAATTTTCCAGTTGGGTACAATGCATACCAAAAACGGTTTTGGTGATTTCCCATGGATAATGCAGAGGAGATTCTAGGCCTGCCAAAGTCAGATAAACTACAATGAATAAATTGGGCACATAAAATAGTAAAAGGTTAGAACATTTTGAGGGTAGTGCTCAGATGGGAAGAAATGCAGATCTGATTGGCATATGAGGCCATAAAACTAGTATTTCAGACTTGAGCAAGGCAGAATACATATGCAGCTCTAGTACCATGTTAAACACATACATGGCGAAAGCAAAATATGAAGGATAATCATGAGATTGCTTATATTATTGACATGATATACATTTATAGTACATTGATGTGACTCTTGAATTCATATTCCAAATGGTCTCTTGGACTTCGGTGGTTGTTCACATTCCACACCAACCCATAGAGAATTAGGTTTACAACAAACGTCAATTCAAAGACAATGCCACAGATGACCAGAAAGTTATAAAAATCCTTAAAACCTAGAATCAAGAAAACTTTCAGAGATTTTTGTAGTTTCCCTTCAAGCAAATCAAATTGTTTTCTAAATTTAGAGTCATATATATATAAAAATAAATAAATAGTTGTACAAAATTTCATATCTATGTGCGAAGTGAATATCACTCATTTTCATCCTATCCACTTCTCAACAATTTCTCAACTGTACTTAGATTGGCCTAACTACATCAAGGCAAATGTAGGTTTTAACCCCATACAGAAATTACCTGCATACAAATTCTAAATCACAGGAAAATTAAAAAATGCGAGAGCATAACACATAAAACACATATACATAGAGATTTCCCACTGGATCTCAAAACCGAGACTACCAGCTTGATTTTTCATTATATTCCTTTCAATGTTACAATACATATTTATACATGTCGAAGCATCCAATACCATGGACCGGAAACCATCGCGTCCAAAACTGTGGACCGAAAACCATAGGTAGGTTTGCCCAACCTAATATAGGGTCCAAAAAAAAATTTTCTCGGGGCGCTGCCCTGAACCCCATAGAGGGGGGCTACCCGCCCCCCTCACACCCCCCCTGTGACCCCCCCGCTGCGCAATCGGCGCGGCGAAGGGGGGGCTCCACCCCCCCTCTAAACCCCGGTTCACTACGTATGTTAGTCGTGGAAAGAATATAACACAACCCAACAATATCCCACTTGTTGTTTTCTTTCCACAGGGGGCCACAGGAGAGCTTAGTCATTTTTCCAGCCCTGAAATGCCCATTGTTTCTCTACACCAAGAGAACTTCTCAGAGCTCACAGATTTTTGTCAATGCATCTGTAGTTTTCTTCAAAGTGTCCACCTTTACCAGCAACACCTTTTTGTCTTCTATCATATCCCTCACAAAGTGATACTGAACATCAATGTGCTTTGTCTTTGAATGATAAGCAGGGTTCTTTGCCAAGAAAATTGCACTTTGGCTGTCACAGCATATCCTTATAGCTCCCTGTACTAACCCCATACTTGAACACAATCTCTGCAACCAGACTGCTTTCCTTGGCCTGCATTGATGGTTCCATGTATTTTCCTCTGTAGTTGAATTAAAACTGCCACTTTACAGATTGTTTCTTACTCATCCAAAACTAACTGCACCTCCAAATAGGTTAAACACATACCCACTTGTATATCTTCTCTGATCCAGATCTCCAGCCCAGTCTGCATCAACAAAGCCACGGATATCCAACACTATGTCCAATCCTGGTCTTCCTTTGGTAGCACAAACCATAATCACTAGTGCCACGCAAATACCTGAAAACCCGCTTCACTGCTGTCCAGTGCTCCTTCCCTGGTTTTGACATAAACCTGCTCAATACTCCCACTGCATGTGCAATGTCGGGTCTAGTACAGACCATTGCATACATCAAGCTACCGACTGCACTTTCATATGGAACACGGGACATGTCCTCTTCCTCTTCTTGTGTCTTGGGACACTGTTCAGCAGATAACCTCAAACCTACAAGAATAGGAACCTTCACCGGTTTACTATCCTGCATATTAAACCTCTGCAGTATTGTCTCGACATACTTCCTCTGGTTTAACCAGAGCTTCCTCTTTGCTCGATCTCTTTTAATTTCCATGCCAAAATATAGTTTGCAGCACCAAGATCTTTCATGTCGAATTTGGAGGACAATTGGGTTTTCAAATCCTGGATAATTTATTTGTCATTTCCAACCAACAACATATCATCCACATACAAGACCAGATAAATAACATGATCACCAATTAATTTAAAATATACACACAATGATCTGCTTTGCTTCTGGTGAAGCCAAGTCCCCGTATAAATGTATCAAATTTCTGATACCACATCCTTGGTGACTGTTTTAACCCATACAGAGACTTCTTTAACTTGCATACTAGTTCTTTCTTACCCTTCACTACAAAGCCTTCAGGTTGCTTCATGTAGATTTCCTCTCCCAAATCCCCGTGAAGAAATGTTGTCTTCACATCCATCTGTTCTACCTCAAAATCAAAAGCAGCAGCAACAGATAAAAGTAATCTAATAGAAGTTACCTTGGCAACAGGAGAAAAAATATCACCAAAATCAATTCCGACACCTGGGAATAACCTTTTGCTACCAACCGAGCTTTGTATTTCTCCACCTTCCCTTCTACATTTGTATTCTTCTTGAACACCCATTTGCTGCCAATGGGTTTCCTTCCAGCCGGCAACTCCACCAGATCCCAAGCCTCATTTTTTGTGCAAAGATGTCATTTCATCAACCATGGCCTCTTTCCAGAGTTTTCCATCCTCTGAATCCACTGCTTCCTTCACAGTTCTGGGATCATCATCAGTAACAGACAAAGCAAAGTTTGATCAGAAAGCAGATGGGCTATACCTTTCTGGCTGCCTTCTTTCTCGAGCTGATCTTCTCACAGCCGGAGTTTGTGGCTCTTCATCTTCTGATTCCTCGTCTGCTACAAAGTCTGATTCTTCCTCCTTTAGTTCAA
>APFE031754829.1:73717-113739 GCA_000404065.3 Pinus taeda
TAGGGTCCAAAAAAAATTTTCTCGGGGCACTGCCCCGAACCCCGTAGAGGGGGGCTACCCACCCCCCTCAAACCCCCCCACTGCGTAATGAAGGGGGGGCTCTGCCCCCCCTCTAACCCCTCGGTTCACTACGTAGGTTAGTTGTGGAAAGAATATAACACAACACAACAACAAACACAGCACATTTGCTAAAGATGGATAAAGAAGACTTTGATGATGAAGAAGGTTGAATGGCCTATGAGATTTCCTTGCACAAAATCCTTTCAAGAAGGATTGAAATTTTAGAGCACAAATTCTGCTTTTTGCAAAGAAACTTTACAGATTTCATCATTCGAGACAAATGGAAAAAATATCCTTTTATTCATTAGTATTTATATGAACACTTACATTGGAGTAAGGTTATGCAAGTTGATTAATTGAAAAACTTTTATTTTCCAAAGTATTTTTTGAACTCAAATCTTTTTTAAGACTAAAACTTGGAATTGAATGCATGGTGGTTGCCACATTCATTTCCCCTTATCACTTTAATTTATTGATGGATGTACCTTCTCTTCAGTTCTTAAGTTTACTCATTTTTATCTCTGGCTCAATATTAGCATATTGTTCTCGACACTTATTGGGATATGCTACACCTTAATTTGTTGCTCAGAGAAATTTTCTATTTTTCCTCTCATTTCATATATATTTGAAATTCAAGCCTAGTGTTGAAACTACAACACACTAAACTATATCTTTTTCAACATGGTTTCTTTTCAAGCTCTTTATTTCTATATTTACATCACTTGTACTTCCCAAGCAATTTTTCAAGAAAAATCTTTTTGAAAACCATAACTCATAGTTCAGTGCATATTGAGCTATGGCATTGATTCCCTATCATCTCTTTCATTTTTTAATCGTTATATCTGGTGCTCAAGTCTTAACTTTCTTCATGTTTTTCTATGGTTGAATATTAGCACATTCTCTTAAAAACTCGTTAGGATATGTCACTCTTTTTTTTCTCTCTGTCAAAGAAAATTGGTTTATGTTATGTGGTTGCATGTCTCTTTGGATGTGAACTATGGTATTGTAACTATAGTGCAATAAATTAATCAAGTTTTCAAGAAATTTTCTTATCAAGTTTTTTATTTTTTCCATTGCATGCAAACATATTTTTGCAACAAGGCTTGTATTTCCAAATCAATTTTTTTAAGAGAGTTTTTTGCAACAAAAAAATTGGATTTGAATGTGTTTTGAACTGTGGCGTTGATTTCATCTCATCAATTTAATTTCTTAATGCATGTACCCACTACCCACATATTAACAAGTTTATTCATGTTTATCTATGGTTGAAACTAGAATGTTCTCTTAAACACTTCTTAGCATATGGTAGACTTCTTTTTTCCCCTATCAAAGGAAATTGTTATATGTTCTCTGATTGCGTACCAATTTCATAGTGAAGCCTCATATTCAAACTACCATGCAGATAATGGCTCTCATTTTGAACATAAATTCTTTTCAAATAATTTATTTTTGGAAGTACACGCAAATATATTTTCCAAACAAGATTTGTATTTCAACATGAAAGTTTCAAGTGAAAATTTTCTGTAAAACAAAATCCTAAGTTCAATGTGGATTGAGCCACCACATTGATTTGTTGTCATGACTTTTATCTCTTAACAAATGTATGTTTTACTCAATTATTAACTTTATAAATGTATATCAGTGGTTGAATAAAAGGATGTTCTCTTCAACACTTCTTAGCATATTTTGCTCTTTAGTTCTTTCTATCAAAGAAAATTGCTATATGTTCTTTGATTCCATATATTTCAAAGTCAACCCTGTTATTCAAACTATAGTGCACTTAATTGTTTATGTTTTCATCATAAGTTATTTTCAAGTAAATTTTTTCTGTCATCACATGCAAATATATTTTTGGAACACCATTTATATTTCCCATTCAATTGTTGAAGTGAAATATTTTTGTAAAAAAAAAACCTGAGTTGAATGTGTATTTAACTATCATACAAATTTCCTATCTTCAATTTATTTTGTTAGTGGGAGTATTTCCTACTCATTTGTTAACTTTATTCATGTTTAAATGTGGTTGTATATAACGATATTTTTTTCAACACTTGTTAGCATATCTTGCACTTTATTTTCTCTGGCAAAGTATATTGTTATGTGTTGTGTTATTGCATATGTTTTTGAGTGTGAACCCTAATATTCAAATGACAATTCACTTAATTGTTCTCCTTTTGAATGAAATTTCTTTCCAAGCAATATATTTTCTAGAAATTCATGCAATATATTTTTGATAAAATATTTTAATTAAAGAAAATAAATATGTTACAATGATATTGTCTTTAATCGTTCCTCCTCTTTCTCCCTAAGTGTGACATATGCATTGTTTTGCATTATAGCAAAAATTTGAAAATTAAATGGTGGTGAAATCTGTAAACCATTCTTATATGGAATTTGTACCTACAGATAGATACATTTTCCCTAAATGGGTAGTTACACCTAGAACAACAGAAAGAAAGTGGTTTAAAATTTTCCTATAATAGATAGATGAGATGAAGGAACTTACTTGTGATCTTTCGCTTCCTTGATCTCCTCTGAATTTCTCCCATAACTTCCACTCGAACTGAATCTGCACAATTAGTACTTGTCAACAGAAATAGAAGACGACAACAATCAAAGTACCTGATCTATCTACTATAAACCAATGGAACCAACAACATTGAAACATATATGAATCATAGATATGAACAAGAATATGGGAAACAAAACAAGCAACTTTATTGATGTAGAAGGAAGAGTTACACCCAAAGCAATTCGATCCCAAGTCACTAATTCAGTCCATACCCTCGTCACATGAAAAGCACATCAATCTAGCAGCATAACATTACTTGACATAAAATCAAATCTCAAACCAATGGTATTTCTCTACAATCTTCAAATTCCAACCCCCTTGATCATTATGATGAGTGGTCAATTTATAGGGAAATGCAGGTGGTTATGTCATAAATTGGGCATTAAATGGCTTTCCAAAATTGGAGTTAGTTTCCATGGAGAAAGGGATGAGAGGATAGAGGCTTAATTGATCCATAGCCTATCTAAAGTTGACCTCTTAGGATGAGATAAGAGTTGGTCATCATTCTAGAATACTCTAGAACCAAGGAATATTCCCATAATCCTATGCCAATTTCACTCATTCTCGCCCATCATGGGTCAAAGTGGGCCTAAGTGCACTATATTGCATACCTAAATGGGCATACCTACTCTGCAGGCAGTTACCCCTAACCAAAGTTGTGCTAGTGTCCCAAGGAGGCATTTCAACAGGGTTTCAATCTAGGAAACTTTCATGGAAGGAAGCATTCAATTTGATGACTTGTCTAGGGCATGTAACAACTGAATTAGGGTTTTATAAGACCTAATTGTACTGATGTGAATGTCAAGAGTGATGTGCCCAAATAGACCTGTAACATTTGTTGCTTAAAGCATGAAGTTGAAAATGACAATGTCGAGTGATATGCTTTATGATGTGATGATGAGGATCTGAAGTGGATGGTGACTTGCATCAATTAAAATACACAATATCATGATATCTTTGATTTTTTCATGAATTGTGAGGGAAGGCATACCCATACTCAGCATATAATCTTTTCATTACATGTACATAAATCATATAGTCGTCTACAAATATATACCCATGATAGGATGACCATTTGTGTAAAGCCATCGTACAGATGATTTAGTACTCTCCTGAAATCGCAACCCAGATGGATGAAAATAGATATGGGGTATTCTATCTCATCCAATCATTCGCTCAAGTATGAGTCTAACCATGTGAAATTATGATATGAAGTCAAACATGGGAAGACAACGTCTGATTACTAGCCAATGATGTAAGTTGTTAACAGAAGCAAGAGAGATCATTGATAATGATAATGATTCTCAAGGTACTACAGGACATTCTACATGGTGTGAATAGATGTTTTGATGTTGAACACCATACAAATTCTTTTGGTTGAAGGCCAGTGATGTCAACTTGACGCTGGAAGCGAGAAACTTGCCATTGATGTATGCAAGCCTCAAGGTACTAGAAGGGTGTTTCTAAGTCAACTTCTTGGATAATGTGCTGATGTCGACAAGAAGTGACTCGTCATTGGAGGGCCTTGATGTATCCCCCATCAATGACACGAAACAAGTGTAATAATTTTGAAGACAAAATGTGACTGATGACACAATATTCAGGAATGGCGGTCATGAAAATGAAGGTTTATGAGTATTGCAAAGGATGAAGTTTAGTTAGTGACTTCTCTTGAACATGTCGGCGACACTGAACGAATGTCAGCATTGACCCAAAACCAAAGTGATGGATGGTGTAATAGACCATAGGTATGATAACCATCAAGTAGATAACCCAACCCAAATAGTCACAGAGATGAAGTGAAAGTGTCATGTTCAAGAGAGGCTTGCTACCATAAAGTGACTTATCCCTTTTCCCATTTTCCCCAGTCATTGTTGACCAATACCTCTTTATTTTTTAACAAAATTAAGGAGGATAACAAATGGTTGTAGTATAATTCCACCCTTCGGGTGAATCCATCACTATGTGATGTTTTAACGAGCCTAGATAAGGTGAAACTCAGTCTTGTCATGATGGACAAGTTTGTTCCTATTTGATGTTTTAACGAGTTTAACGACAATGAGAACTCGATCCTTTTCATGTTTAGAGAGTTTGAAAAGGGACAAAAAGAAAACTCCACAAGTTATTTTTCATAAATTATCTCTCATGTCTGAAAAAGCATAACATAATACAAGAGAGAACCTATTGACCATGTTCGATCAATGTATTCCTTTTTCGTAAGTAATCTATCTCAGTCCAAAAAAGGGTTCAACTTATACTGAGTAAATGTCATTTCCAATCCATTTATGAGCTGAAAAGGACAAGCACTCGACAATATTTTCATGTTTCAAGAGTTTGAAAAGAGCTTAAAGAGGACTCCATTTAGAGGAATGAGTGGTGTCTAAGATAGCAACTAGTTCCGGTGATGTTGGAACTTCTCAAAACATGTCATGGTCAAGAGATTGGCTAATAAAACCACTCATTGCAACTGTTCGTCAAAAGGGTAAAACAACCAAGTGAAAGCGTATGATCAGCCAAGTAGATAGTGATGATGGAAGGAGAAAAAAGGCTCATCTGATCGAAGTTAATCATGAGGGTTAAAATGGAGACGGGTTCATTTTTGAACAAGCTTGAACCATAGGGAACTATGCTTGGATTCAGTTTCATTTTTACACAAGCTTGAAATGAAAAAACTATGCTTGAGATTGGTTTACATGCCCCCTGCATGATGACTCGATTCTAGATGCATGCTCCCCAAGCTTCATTTCATTCACCTAAGTAGACTACTCATGGCTATCAAGTGGATGGAATGAAGGTTGATTTATGAGGTCAAGTGAAAGACTCGATTGGGATTTTACGAGATCTAATCAAAGACTCGAATTGGAACTTTACTCTAGGGGACCTTGTTTCAATTTTTAATGAGATTGACACAAGACAAGGAACTCTGCTCAGATTCCTTGTTTCATTTTTTAATGAGCTTGACACAAGACAAGGAACTATGCTCTGGGACCTGTTTCATTTTTTAATGAGGTTGACACAGTAAAAGAACTATCCTCATATTCCTTGTTTCATTTTTAAACGAGGTTGACACAAGACAAGGAAATCTCCTCATACCCTTTGTTTCATTTTTTAATGAGGTTGAAACAAGACCAGGAACTATCCTCACGAGACCTATTTCATTTTTTAATGAGGTCGACACAATAAAATAACTATCCTCATATTCCTTATTTCATTTTTTAACGAGCTTGACATAAGACAAGGAACTATGCCCATACCCTTTGTTTCATTTTTTAACGAGGTTGACACAAGACCAGGAACTATCCTCATATTCCTTGTTTCATTTTTTAACGAACTTGACAAAAGACAAGGAACTATGCTCATGATTCCTTGATCACAACCCATAAGAGGTCATGACTTCCAAGAGGTTCTCATCAGATGGGAGAAAAATGCGTTGGAAGGGATACATAGCAAGGAATCCATTAGAGATATCTAGTTCCAATTCCCGTAATACATAATGCACAAAATCACAGAAATGATCATCAGTTGATGTAGGCATGGAATAGGTTGCCACATAATTGACCCGTGGCGGGGAAGATACCATTGGGACAAAAGGACCATTTAGGGAAGATGGTTGGCTGGAAGCCATATTTGGACTGGGAAATGAAAGCTAGTCAATGGTGACAATTCGGCCTTCATGCGAGAAACACATCACTCGAAAGAGTGTTGAAACAATAACTCCCGTGTCATAAACATAGTCGCACCCAAGAAGTAAATTGTAATCTAAAGGGCCTAGGACTACCATCACGTTGAGATAAATAATTTTTCCTCCCAAAGTAATAGGCAACTGAGGAAGGATCCCTAATGGTTGACTGGTACCTCTGTTAAAAGCCAACAGATTCTACGTAACAGGCACAAGTGGCAGTGAACCAAGTGCTTGCCAAGAAGTGGAGGAAAGGATACTCATAGATGTACCTTCATCTATAATAATGCTTGATACAATCATATTATAAACCTGTACTATGATTTTGAAAGGCACATAAGAAGGAAGATGACATCCTACCAGTCGATTCCAATCAAAGGAAGTGACCAGACTACTTGGAGGGGGTACTCTAAGAACGGGAGAATTACCCCATTGAGTTACGAGAATGGGAGGATTCTCCTCCTATCTTGATGGAACATGAGGGTTGCCTCCAAGCTCATTGGAATCTGAAGAAACGAAAAGAACCTGAGTGGTATCATACTCACTCTCTATAGGAAAGGTATCATTAACTGAAGGTGAAATCGAGTCAACTGTTTCCTTGACCTGTTATTGGTTAGGTATATGTGATTCACATTAAGAGAGAGTGGGTTTGAGCGACGGTTGATTTGGGTCAGTCACTTCATCAACTAGTGGAGGATTAAGGGAGAGTCTCCTGTAACCAGATGGAAGTTGCCGTGAAGAAGCAGGACAGTTATCCAACACTTTTTAGGCTTCATCTAGATAGGGACAAAGGTGAATGGGGATTCCCTTCGCATAACCTACAGGGAAACTTAACTTTACCTTTCTTTCAATGAACTTTACTATCACTAGTTGATGGTGTGTCACTAGCATGATCTCCAGAAGTTGGTGACATAGGATGATGTGAACGAGAAAACCATTCTTCTAATATTTGAGGAATACCAGAACAATTTCGAAGAAGATGGTCTATCGTACAAAGTTTGCAAGGATATCGAAGTTTGTGAGGCTTATCAGACGGTTTCTTATCAGAAGTTTTATTCAAAGAAATGGTTGCTTGATTGTCCCCTTGTTGAATTTTCCTCTTATTCTTCTTCTTCTAATCCACCTGGTTACTAGTGTTAATACTTTCACCAGTTGAAGAGGAAGAATGGGAGGAAGAAATAATTGACGAATAAGGTAAAGGGTCAACTTTAGGATCAACTGGAGGTTAATTTTTTCCAGTTGTAGGAACATTCAATTGCAGGGAAAAGGAGGTTGAGAACAACCATACTAGCGAGCCAATGGTAAGTCCCAGAAGGGACAATGTAGCCATATAAGGAGCACCAATATTTTCAAAAGGAGGAAAAGGACTAGGATTCCCATCAATAGGAATTCCTTAATCGGTGGACTCTGGAGTTGTTGCCATATGTCTCAACCTAAGATCAACTAAAGAGTGATGTGGAGGATGTTATCTACGATCAATTAATTTTATTTTAATCAAAATAACATAAAAAAACAAAAGATGGATAATCTAGGCAAAAGTATTACCAAGTAATTGTGAACTACAATATACTGCCTCAGTAAACCAAGGACTTAACATACATGCAAGTAATCTCCCCGAATGATATATTTGATGCATCACAGTATACAAGGCGGCCGACTCGGTTACCTATGGATGGATAGCAACCTAATGTAGTCCTCCCAAATATACCCGAAAGTATGTGGAGGCCCAATATGTGTTAGCGTTGTCTAATGTGATACCACACAGTGAGAGCATTCCTTTATACCTTTCATACTATAACACCGCCCTATATACCCAAAAGTACGTGGACGAGGTATGATATACTTATGTAGGTGGAATGAGGTATCACACTTGGAATGTATCAGAGACCATTAGTGACAGCTGCTATGTTTAATGAAGCCAGAATATGTACCTAGCCTAGACCTCTAAATGTTATGTGTTAAGTTACAATGCTCCATTAGGTTAATTGAGATAAATTTTAGTTGATCTTGTTTAAAAGTTTGCCTTTCAGGTTCATCGTGTGATGTTTCAGAAACTCCTAGAATGCAACTATGATGAGAAAGATTATTTTCATTCTATTTGAACAATGAAAACTGTAACCAAAAGGGATAAAGCAATCAGAATATTTAAACAAAGAGCGTATAGCACATCTAATGCAACTTTCCCTATACTATTCCTACAAGCACACTCAAACTTCTAAATGCGTAATGCATGTTTTTATTTTCATTCCTTAAATTTTTAGATGAACATAAGGAAACTAAATGCACATACAATCAATCAATGCTTTTCACAAGAAACGAAGACTTTACAATAGTTTCTTTTTCAAAGAAATGAAGACTTTACGACACTTCTTTTCTAGAAAAGAATAATTGATGTAAGATAACTTTGACAATGAATTGATAATGATAAATAAATCTCTCAAGAAACACTAAACAATCAAGGCCAAAGTAGGGCTAGGAGAAGAAATGCAAATTGATTTCAGAACCATAGAAAACATTGATATTTCAAAAAACAACATCAGAAGCAAATTTGGAAAAAACAAGCCAAAGGTGGGTTTTTAGCTTGACAAGGATCAACGTAGCCTGAGTGGGAGACAGTGCACTCTAGTGCACTGTCTCTAAGCTAAGGTTGCTCTACAGTGCACTGTGTCAAGACCAACACTGAGCTGGTGCCAGAGAGTCCAATCAGGAGACATTCAAGCGCACTTTTTGACCAAAAAGGACTTCAAAATTACTTAAAAGAGATCAATGAAGTCAAGTAAAGTCTACTAGGATGTAATATGATATGGGTAAACTACTAGGAATGATAGTTATTCCCCAGCGGAGTCGCTAATTTGTTATATGGAATTTGTACCTACAGATAAATACATTTTCCCTAAGTGGGTAGTTACACCTAGAACAATAGAAAGAAAGTGGTTTAACCTTTTCCTATAATAGATATATGAGATGAAGGAACTTACTTGTGATCTTACACTTCCTTGATCTCCTTTGAATTGCTCCCATCACTTCCACTTGAACAGAATCCGTACTTGTCAACAGATATAGAAGACAACAATGATCAAAGTACATGATCTATCTACTATAAACCAATGGAATTGACAACATCGAAACATATATGAATCATAGATATGAACAAGAATATGGGAAAAGGAACAAACAACTTTATTGATGTAGAAGGAAGAGCTACACCCAAAGCGGTTCGATCCCATGTCACTCATCCAGCTTCAGTCTAAACCCTTGTCACACCAAAAGCACATCAATCCAACAAAATAACATTACTTGACATAAACTCAAATCTCAAACCAACAATATTTCTCTACAATCTTCAAATTCCAGCCCCCTTGATCATTATGATGAGTGGTCAATTTATAGGGAAATGCAGGTGGTTATGTCATAAATTGGGCATTGAAAGGCTTTCCAAAATTGGAGTTAGTTTCCATGGAGAAAGGGATGAGAGGATAGAGGGTTAATTGATCCATAGCCTATCCAAAGTCGACCTTATAAGATGAGATAATATTTTGGCATCCTTCTAGAATACTCTAAAACCAAGGAATATTCCCAAAATCCTATGCCAATTTCGCTCATTCTCACCCGATGCAGGTCAAAGTGGGCCTAAGTGCATTGCATTGCAGACTTGAATGGGCCTACCTACTCTATAGTGCAATTACCCCTAACCAAGGTTGCGCTGGTGTGCCAAGGAGGCATTTCAACAAAGTTTCAAGCTAGGAAACTTTCATGGATGGAAGCATTCAATTTGATGACTTATCCAGGGCATGTAACAACTGAATTAGGGTTTGATGAGCCCTAATTGCGATGATATGAATGTCAGGAGTGATGTGCCCAAATAGACCTGTAACAACCAACCAACGATTTCACTCTTGAAATAGTTTTAAATGTCAAATGTTTCCTCTCTCTATATCCTATATCAATAGTAGCTCATTGCAGAGTAATCCCTTGCGATATGTGTATACTGAACACCCACACAATTTTTAAAGGAATCTATTTAAGATTTCCTCTAATAATAGGTGTTATAGGCATAATGTTTGGACAATTACAATTTATATCAAATGTAATAGGTGTGTACTTCTAAAAAATGATTGCAGCGAACATTGGAATTCCAGGCGTCTTCTAACAAGACATATAGAATATATCCTCAACATATCTAAGTGCACAATTTACCAGCTAAACTTCAACTCACAAATTACATGTCAACGTGACACGTTCTCCATGACATAACAACACTTCATGCTCCAACACATCATCATCGTTGTGAACTATCTATGTTATTGTGCAGGTTGACCAAATTATTTGTTGAAAACAAGTGAACCAAAGAATCAAATAAACTCTTTTCCTTTAAATGTATAAAATTGTCAACACGTGACATGATCAAATCCCAATCATGCAAAGTAGGCTCTACATTTCTAATATTGGTTAAAAGATTGTAAAAATATGCTTTTCCAGGATCATCTCCTTGTTTCCTGGAGATTTTATCCAAAGTGACAACAATATTGAATGTTTCCCACAACACTTTCCCTGTTGTTATGCTTTCATATAAAGGTTTATCCTTGACAGGAGATAGATGCCTAAGGTCACCCACAAGAATCATCGACCTGCCACCCAAGTGAGAGTCCTTCTTTTCAAGAAAGGCCTCTTGTAAATGTGAAAGTGTCTATATAAATAACCTCAAACCTATAAATCTCATCTCATAAATCATAACATAATGAATGTGCCTCATTTATTCTTGAAATCTTGTTAGGGTTTTCCCATTCAATGGTTTCATATATTTTATAGGGAATTTTAAACCTAAGTGTATCATTTTTCCTTGTATATTGAAAGCAGTAATGCTAGTAGCAGTGAGCAACAATAGTGGACTCCTTCCACCTGTTGCCGAAGTAGAAAGAGCATGAGAAAGACAATGAATAAGAGAAGACTTCCCAATCCATTTGTTTCATGAATAATCATTTTGAAAGCATCATTTATTTCAACATCAACAAAGTTACGTAAAACAATTTCAAAAGCAACTTGTTTTTCTCAAATAAACAGAAAGGTGGCACTATTGTCTCCCCAATTGAGTCGCCATTAACAACATCACATACTAGGAATATTTTATAAAAGGAATAGTCTGCTCCACAATTTCATCTTACGGTATTCCATCCTGCCAATTGTAATGAATATCATAATCCATTCTACCAATATTGTCAAGATCGGAAATGGTTACACTATTTGGAGGAATACTCCACAAAACAACAAGCCACTCTTCAGAATCTCAAGCAATATTGTCTTCATGAACAAGGGGCTTGACGTCCTCTTCATTAATCTCATCTAGAAAAGGGCCTCAATCAAAATTCCATGCACGATATCTTAGACTCCTCCAATTCTCAATTAATGTTTCACTTGAAATTCCTATATCTGAAGAAATGTCACAAAAGGGCTTGTACAAAAGAAAATCACTCCAGCAAAATGTTTCAAACTTTTTTAACTCCTCGTTCAGAATAACATAGAACCGCAACCACACACGAAAAATAACATGCACATTACATGGTCTCCATGGCTCCTACCTACACTTTCCATCATAACCCCATAATCTTGTTGCTTATATCAAATAAATTTTTTCTGGAAAATGGTAGTGGCTTTGATAAAGCTAAACAAAATTATTCTCACATGAAATTTCATCAAATTGCATCGAAATTCTTTGGAACATTTTCTTGCCAACATTCAAGGGAAAAAAATTGTGACTGCACACAACAAGAGGTAACTTTAGTAACATATGGCATGTTTCTAAGAAACCTTCTATATGTCCATAACGCAGGAGCATCAGATCCACTTACACTTGCAACCCTTGTCAACATTTCATCATAAATTTTATATCTTCTTTCTTCCTTTGAAGCATATTTTTCAATATATTTCAATATTGCATGTTGAGAAACAACTATTTTACTATCGAAATTTGGTTGCCACATTGTCAGAAGATCAACATTGTGAAAATTTAAACGATCATCGTTATGTGCTACTCCATATTCCTTTCTCCATTTTTCATCTATATACTTTTCATACTCAACACACACCTCCCATGGAGCATCGTAATGATATGAAATGATAAACCCCTTTTTCTGTAAATAGGAATCAACACTGGATTTTGTGTGTCTTTGCACTTTGTTGACTAAATGCTCATAATCTTCATTAGGGTTGCATGAAAAAAATTGTGAGGTTTTCAAACGACATGGGTCATTATTAACAATTTGAGGAACCATAACATTTTGACAGTGTATGTCGTGTGGATTCTAGAGTGTTACATATTTTTCAAAGTAGGACTTCACTTCATCAACATTTTAATGGTTGGACCAATCTAGTGGTTCCATATTAGGAGCTCTTGGAAGCCACAAGAAACCGTGGATGTGCGTTTAACCCCTGTGCTACCACTCATACCTTCCAAAAAAACAAATTTAGTTAGCATATAAAAACCAATCTAAATAAAAAACACATTATTCCAAACCCGTAAAAAATACAACAAAAGAAACAACCATGAATCTATACCAGAAGTATTTAGCTCCAAGATATTTCTCAAGAAACAATTCACAAAATATATTAAATCTTTGGTGCATGTACATAAAACTATATGCGGGTACTGAATAACATTCTCAATTTTTTTCACATGTTCATTTTGTGGATGGTAGTGTGTGGTTGAAGGCATAAGACAATGCTAGTCAAGCCACTTAGTGTCAGTCCCACTTAACATATAAAACAAAGTTGGGCATCCCAATTGTGTGATCATGTCGATGATTTCATATTGACACTTTTTTCCAATATTCCCTTGTAACCCTAATAAAACAACCAAAATGAATTAATTTCTCAGCCAATTTATTGTCAGGCAAATCCTGAGTTGTTGATGCAACTCTTCAACAGTTGAAGGTGGAGTCTCGTGGATATTCTTTTTCAAGAAGAAAGAAGTTGTTCTCTCACTGCGATGATGCATAATCATATTCAATAGGAAATATCGAAACCGAGGATGGATTCCAAATATTTGATCACAATGCATTTCAAAATTTCAAATACGTGGATGCAACTTATTAGCATCACCAGTGGGAAACAAAGTTGGGAAGGCCATGTCTATAAACCCTTCATTGTTATATTCATTAACAGGGGATGTGTCAATATCTGGCCACTCCATTGCTTCATCACTTCTAAAATATGCGTTTTTAATGAATCTTCTTATCCATTCCACTTCCCTAAACTCATTAGGAAAGCAAGATAGAAATGATGATGAATGGCAGTGCAAACCACCAACCCCCAACCTTTCAATGTCCTCATCTACTCTCCTTGTTTCACCCAGATCAGTATATACATATTGTAGCCTGCTAGACACATCAGTCAACCATTCTAGGAGAGCAACAACAAAATTCATATCAATTTTAACATCCCTATAATAGTTATCCATCAGAATTTTATAAACAAATGCATCTAACACACGTTGTCTCTTGACATAACATTCATAATATTTCGACTCAGTATCGCATCTTCTAACAATCAGAAAATCAGGTTATTTTACATGTTATGGAAGCTTCTTTGCAATCAAAGATATATCTCATGGAAAACTAATCATATGACACTATATTTATACTAGCCACCACAAGCTTGTGTCACTTGCAATATTGGATTCACTCATGCTATTATAATTTCTTCAACCTGTGTAAAAACTCCTAAGAACTTAGGTTTCTCACTAGGAACCATGTTATTAGAGCAAGAGAAATGGTGAGAACCTCTGTCACTCTTAAATATTTTACAAATGGGCCCTTCATGTCATCTCACAACTTGTATACCAATGTTAGATTCTTTACAAACACAAAACATTTCAACAATAGACAAGTTATAAATCTTGCGATAGAACTTTTTATGTACCTCAATAATATCTCTCCTAAAATGATGCCAACCACTTCCATTTTCTCTGTGAAATGAAAATCCAGATTGAGGATGATGTGAAACAAATTTCAGGGTTCGAGCATTTCCTTGAACATTTCATTCCATAAATTCATGGGAATCCATTCTTCTATATTGGTTGCAATTGGCTTCATTCTGCTTACATAAATGATAAATCATAATGCCAAAATGAAAGATGTAAAAAATGCTAACTTAGTAAGTTTAACAGACAAAACACATACATTTTCTTTCCCATCGCACTGACAAAGCTTAACTTGACAAACCGACAAAGGTTTCCTTGGTTCTGAATTTACTTATCGACCACTATTCACTTGAATATTTCTCTGCAAAAAAAAACATGAATTAAAATATGTGTCTAGCAATTGCCAAATAGATATTGAAATGCACAATTCTGAGGAAAATAAATCCACTTGCACCACATGTCTTGTCTGACGAGAGGGACTCTGCATACATTCTCTACCAATAACAATATTGTCGACACACTTGCTTCCATAAACACTTGTTCTTAAATTTGGAACTAGGTGTTGCAAATTGTCAACCATCCCGGCAAGCATGCTACTATCAGCGGAAACATAATATGCCAAAAATCCAACTTGACGAACACACAAAGTATATGTTTCTTCAACTTGTGTTCTCACACCTATATTCCTTCCAACATTGTTTTGCACAAAACAATGAAAGAAGAAAACATAGAAAAATTAATATATTCCATTCACATGTAAAAATCCTATCAAAACAAAAAAATACATCTGACACCTGATCTCTTCCAAGAGACTGAGTGTGAACAAAATCCGGAGGAATGACGATATTCACTATATAGTTGCTGGAAGGAATTCCTGACCCCACATTGCCACCGGAATGACAGAAATTCCCTGCCATGTCACCAAGCATATTTCTATTACCAAATAAACCAGATGCTACAAATTGTTCATTGGCATCATTATGCCTATGTTCCAATACTCCATTTCTTGTGTTATTTTTAGAGGAACCATCATTGTCACTTTCACAAATACTTTCTTTGTAAACACAACGTCCCTAAACAACAATATGGTTAGAAATTTTTGGCTCCGTAAAATTTCAACATCTTCAACATCCACGCAAGGGAACACTTCAAGAAAATTCTATTCCCATCATACTACTCATATTCTCATACTTACGATTGTCGACTTCATCATGTTGATGATTCATTGAAGCTCTTTTCTTTTCTTGATACTTGACTCTTTTACGCGCATTTACTGCATCCTTGTTTTGTCAATACCATTTCCGGTGATATTCATTCACTCTCTCACGTGAACTAGACGACCAAACTATTTTCGAACTATGCTTGTTTGTTCCTTCAGTTAACATTTCTATAGAAAATTTCAATTTTTTTTTAATTTCTCTTTTCAATCTTGCTTCTCATCGCACATCCTCAACAAGTTGAACTGTTTAAGCTCATTGACATTAAGTAAATTTCAATACTAAATAGCTTAAAATACTAACAATCATCCTTCTATATTAGACATACATACATACATACATACATACATACATACATTCATATACTACATATACATATCATATACATATACAATACATATACATATACATATACATATACATATACATATACATACATATACAATACACATATACATACATACACATAACATACATATATATATATATATATATATATATATATATATATATAAGATATATATATAATATATCAAATACTGCAATACACAAATTGAAACCACCATTTGTGTATTTATTTATATAAGCAATAGAAAAATACTCTACACAATCCATGGATACATAGACAAAAATGACATTAAACTGCATTGTTTGATCTAGAAAATAACAAAACAATGCAAATAACATCCAACAAATTAAATGTAAAATTTATATCACTATCTTCTCATTGAACAACCCAAATGTGACGTTCCCATCCCCACCAACCCATACCAAGGGGAGTAGGCATTATGAAAATGTAGCTTGGAACATACAGTTATCAAAATGGGATATACAATTTTTGACTTCTTGTTGTCTACAATTTACCTTACACTCAGAGTGACCTATGCCATCACACCCATCTTGCCAAGACAAACTTGGTGATGCAAAATCTTGCCTCGACAGGGCTTCTGCATTAGGAGATATTTCATCTTAGGGAAAAACTATTTTTTTCAGCCTCTTTACCTCTCCCATGTGGTTGTCTACCATACGTCCACGCCTGTGTTGGGTCGATGGAGCAATCAAGACTATTCTAACTTCCCTGTGCATTCTTTATTCTCTTGGTTTGACCCCTGATATGCGACCTTACCACAGTCAGTGTCATAATCCACATGCCAGATTCCTAACTCTGAACTTATTTATAACCTAACCTCCCAGGGTCTCTCTCTCCATCCTTCAACATAGTTGGAATCAGATGTCTTCTCTCGCGTTGCTATTCTTTCGCACCCGTCTCGACTTCCGAACTTTGACCTAACCTTCATAGCCAGAATTTGCAAGGCATCCATTTCTAACCAACAACCGTTTTGTGATTCTTTAGCCACCAGCGAGTGCTCACCACACGTATGGTCCATTTCTTACCAACCATTACCCTCTGCCAACTCAAAAACCAGTTAAAGATCACCATGTGTAGGGTTTACCTCTCTAGGGCACCGTAAGTTGTACCCAATCTACATTATAAAGTTAGATCACTCCTCTCTCTTCTACATCAAACAAGATCTTTGCCTTTGCCATGAATCAACTAAGGGATCCCTTCCCTCCCATCTCCAATTCCGCCATGGAAACAGGTCTTAGCTATACATCAATCATGTTGAGCTTCTCTCCTCGACCATGGATCTGCCTGAGAGGTTCCATAAACCGCCAGATCGACCTCGCTTCTTCATACCAATTACAACTTTAGATATTTGAGATGTTCTCTGGTGCTACCCCTCATGAGCTTGGGTACTAGATTCCTTAATGTGTTCTAGCCTCTCCCGTTTTCCCCAAACTCAAATGGAAACTTCTAAGCATGGTGGCTCCAATGCTCTAGCAGCCATTATTCCACATGAGTCTAGTGTGGACTCTTGAAGGGGTTACACTTATCTTGGGACACATTGTTTGTGCCAGGACCCTTCTTGAGCCTAAAAGCAGCTCCATGCCATTTTGCAAAACCTTCCATTATTTGACCACCAAGGCGAGCACACTAGCGGCAGATACCTAGTCTTCTTAAAATGAAAGGTTGGATAAGCCTTCCTACAAGGGCCTTGAGCTACCCTTACACTTAAAAGAAGAAATAACTTCATCAACATCGACGCTACATTCTTTATACACTAACACAACTTAGAAGCAGAGACATCAACATTCTACAGGCGATGTACATTTAAGCTTTTACATCGATAAATTGGTCTCGGAGACCTCTAGTTTATTTTAAGGTTTCATCCACACTCTTGCAGACTTCACTATGAACCATAAGGTGACCTGCTACTTCTCTTTATATAACTATGTGTTACTTTTCACTCTTGTGGTCTACATATAACCTTTTACATTATAAATAGGCCTCTGAGACCTCTGATTTAAGGTTTCATCTACACTCTTGTGGCCTTAACTACAACACATAAGGTGACCTACTACTTCTCTGTATTTAATTATGTGTTAATTTTCACTAAATTTAAGCATGTCATTCAAAATGGCATTCAACTCAGAGTTACCATTTTGTCTTTATTATCATGTGCTTCATTATACTTTTTTTGCATCATATGTGTTTCCATAAACACCAACAAATCATTTAGAGGGACTTTTCTTCCAACTCCAAAGATTGTGCTCACTTTCTTACACATCACTTTAATGAAAAATTAACACCTTCCATTCGGATTTATTGTTTCTTGTCCCCGGGGTTTAAACAAAATTCAACAACTTTCCTTCTTTATGCTTTTTATTTTACAATTTTTTCTTCACACCCCATTTACATTGCTTGTCCAAAATTTCGATTTTCAATCTTGCATCTCTTGTTACACCTTGAACAACTTGTACTCTTTATGCTCGCTGACTTACTTTATTGTAATACAAGTGAAAATGTACTTGACATATTTACCAAGCCTCATGAAAAGATGAAATTTGAAGTATGTAGAAAAGAAGCTAGGCATTGTAGAAAAACCATTTTTCCATTGAGGGGAGGATGTTAGAATAATGTAGAAATTTACAGTTCTAGAATTGTGAGTTATTTTCTTGATGATTTGTCTTGTGATGAGTTGTACATGTACATTGTTCAGCTAGTTTCATATTCTTCCACCAGGTAAAAAAGTTTAGATACATAGTAATTGAAACAAAAAGTTTGGTAAAGTCATTAGTGATATTTATTAGCTTATATTTTGGAATTTTTTTTGGTATATTTTCTAATTAAATTTGCTCAAAATTCTCTAAACATTTGTTGGAATTAAAATTTTGACTTATGAATTCTCCATAATTTAAATACTTCACAAATAAAATACTAAATATATATAATAAAAATACATTTTTATATAAAAAAAGACTCTATACAATCCACATATACATAACATAAATTCACATTTCACTACATTGTTTGAACTACAAAATAACAGATCAATACAAGCAATCTCCAATAAAAATATGAAAATTTTACATGGATATGTTTTCATTAAACAATCCAAATATGTATGACAACCATCTCCAAAATATCTCTCCAAAATTAAATAAATATAACATTTGCAACAATGTCCATAAAAAACATTCTTCAACCTCAAAGGCTAAACCAGGTTATCCATAGGAAGTAGTGGTATATCGCCAATAGAATTTGTATTTGGATAAAGTGAGAAAACATTTCCATTTTCAATAACATCATTGAAACCTTCAACTGATTTCACATGGAACCCATATATTTCTGAGGTGGAGACACCATCGCCAATTGCCGATGTGCATAATCTATTCATCATATCATATACCTTTAGTTGAACGTCCATAAAACCCAATATAAGTAATTTTCCTTCAACTACACGAAAAGGTACATAGCCCAAGCATTTAATATTTATATCCATTGAGATAGTATCAAGCAATCTCCAAATGAAGCCCCACTCATCTTCAAAATATTCTGAGCTTCATCCAATTGAAACTTAAGAAAACTCAAAATTGTATATCTCTTCAAGTGGCCAAACAAATGTTGAACCATTGTTTACAAGACAAACCAGTTAGTTCTCGTACAATCCTAATACCATACATCGCATTTCAGGGATAGGAACAAACGAAAAACCCCACTGTTTTCTCATGACATCCAACTAATAGAAGGTGTAGCTATAGAAAGGGTAATCATCATAATATTTGTCTAAATATAACTAGAAAAAAATTCCTTTGTGAAAGATAGCCTCCTTTGGGGGCGTTATACCACCAAAAGGAGGTTTCGTCCTTCTCCAAACCATTTCTACACTCGTGCAAAGAAAAGTGTGATTCCATGTTTTTGCACACATGTTTCAGCATAGCCCAATCATATTTTTGCAAACTAAATTTCTCCAAAAAATAGAAGAATTCTTAGTCTCGAACGGTAACACTCCCATGATTTCTAAAGATCTTTATAAAAGGGTTTACAATGAAATAATTCTTTGAATGCAAAGAGCTTCCAAGCACAGTGAATAAAATCATCGATCTAGGTGTACATTGAATTATGTATCCAGAGTCCAAAAAAGGTAAAACCAATTGAGAGATTTGTCCATTGTCATTAAGGTAAGATCCAACAAAGCAACTATCCTTGATACCAGCTGGAAAAGAAATAAATCCAAATTCTCTATCGGTACATTGATTGCAAGAAGAAAGAAAAATTAGGTTTTCCAACATAATACTCCATTCTTTACAAACCAACCGAAATTTTATAAACACCGATAAAGGAAGCCAATGAAATATAAGTTCAAGCATCTCAAATGGAAAAAAACTTCCAAATACTTGGATCCATTGGAAAATCAACAACTTTCTTGAAACGAAACCAAATATTACATGTTACATTGCAAAGGATAAAATCCTTAAAAAAGACTCATCCTATTAAATGTACAAATTATCATATTTAAAATACGAAAAAAATCATTTGCAAACATATATTAAAACAAAAACAATAATTTAAAAATAACATTATTATAAGACAATTTCAAAAATTTGCATTCTTCAAAAAAAAATATCATTTTTTCTTTTAAAACTTCATTTCAACTAACAATCCTTGCAAAATAACATTACCAAAAAAAATAAAAAATAAAAAATAAAATTTTGTGAGTATGTCGGCTACATTGTATGTCTGGGTTGGCGTACCCTCCAATCTACACAACACCATCCTGACTTTGGACTACCCAACTGTCTTCAGCTTTGACCACCAATACAATATTGTTTGTATTGGTTTTTCATGTCAACAATAACTTTTTCTTACTTTCATCTTATTAAACATGCAAATTATTATATTAAATATGCTAAAAAATACCCTTTATAAACATTTATTTAAAAAAACACAATTAAAAAAAAACATTATATTAAGACAATTTCAAAAGAATTTGCATTTGTGAAAGAAAAAAAAAAACTCATTTTTCTTTTAAAACATCTTTTCAACTAAGAGCACTTGGAAAATAACATTAACAAAAAAAGAAAAAAAAAAATTATGCGAGTACGCCAACTACATTGTACGTCGAGGTCGGTGTCCCCCTCCAACTAACTTCTATACAACAACATCCCGACTGACTTCACCTTCGACCACTAATACAATATTATTTTTTATGAATTTCCGTGCCAAGAATCTCTTTATCTTACCTTCCTTTTGCTCGACCTTCCCACTCCCAACATTTGCCTTACACACAAGACCTTCTACATCGAGGTTGGGGTCATGACTGCAACTAAGTCATACACATTTTCATCCCACCTTCCGACTAGTCGGTTAACTTCAACTTCGACTATAGCTAAAATATTATTTTTGTGTTATTTGTGCCTCAACAATCAATTTCTTCTACTTTCCTTCTATTTCTTCATAGAATAAGTCAATTCTTGAAATCGCTTATATTTCAGTTAAACCTTCTTCGGTCTCCCTTCATTCGACCTCACCTCCATGTGCATATATTGTTGCTTTTCCGTAGCCTCTTAACAAAATTTTCCTCCTTTCCCCCTTTCCCATTTCTACTTCATAATCTCTTCTTCGCACCCTCTTTACACTGTTTCTTTGAAATTTTTATCCGACTACAAAGAAAGAAATTCCATTTCACACTACCACTCATAATTTCTACTTAACATGAAATCTCCTTAATAATAGCCTTACCCAACTTCATATTCATTTAACAAACCTAAATTCTTTTTATTTCTTTTTACAAGACATTACATTTGAAACAAATGTAAAAATTATAAACAATTCATAACAAATTCTATATCAAAACACACAAACAATGCGTTCTCTTATTCGGTAGCTGACAAATGACCCCAAATTTTGATGAGAAGATTCACTGCAAATTCCACAAGATCATGATGCATTTTTACATCCAATCGTTGCAATAATAACACTGGAATGATTGCCAATAGAATTCACACCTTTACCAATTTCAAGGCCAGTTTTATGTTATCAATATAATGAGTCGAGACAACGAGAAAGCAATTTTTTTAATTAAAACCAGAATCATACATTGTGTACAAATATCGAATGACCACAAACATTACCACTCACTTCTTTGTATGTTTGCACGCATCCACCTCCTATTTCTACATACATCTCATCATGATATTTGATCCAAACAAAAACTGTTCTAGAAAAAATTGTCCCTTCGCTTCAATTACAAATCCAAACAATCACAGTTGAACAATATTGAACTAGTTCAACAATACACAATTAAATTGAGCTAAGCAACACCATAAACTATTCTTCTATTTGATCTTTAAAACATCATTTTTCTCTTTGATACTGAAATATTTCATTTCGTAACATGACGTTCGCTCTTGATACATCATGGTTACCACCTTTCCCACCCTTCAGTTTGAGACGACGCTTTGATCTTTCAGTGCCACATTTCCACGACGTTTTACTCTCCCTCTCATCACAATCATCCATCATGCTCTTTGACAAAGAATATTCAGACAATAGTCGATCCTAACCATTGATAAATCTAAAAAATGAAATTCCAACAATTGACTTCCATCAAAAGTTGAAATATATACATTTATCAACAAAATATCGATTAAATTATAAACTTATTTCAAAACATTTTGAATTAATGTTAATTTAAAACTTAGCATTAGGATTAGTAGGTTGTTTGTTTTTTGTCAAACTGTACCCTTTTGTTAATTGAATAGGACACTTTCATTTTGGAAAAAAAAAAAAAAACTCAACGATTTTTAATTAAACATATTATTACCCTAAAAAAATCCTAACACATAGTTTAAGTGAAAAAATCTTCACTACGCATGCCACTACTTAAGTCTTCATTCCAAAATTTCTATCCTCTAATTATAAAATTTGATTTGCTTTGGTTTATTTTTTCAGCTTCGTTCAGTTTAGATGAAGTCTAGTTTAGTTTCAATGTATTTTTTTCATTTTATTTGTTTATATTTTATTTAATTGGGTTGAGTTTATGCTGAGTATAGTGTGTTTATTGGATGGATGTGTTCTTACCCACTAGCGAGATGTTATCTTGAGGATTGTGGGAAGCTTAATATTCCCCCAAAAGTTGCTTTCATCATCAACCCATCTCCATAAGGTTCGACCCTGAGACTTGGCATGAAATAAACCACACTCAAACCAACTAATTTACACCCCATGGGTATTCCATTCATCTCTATTACACCATGATGACTTATTACAACATTATTTTTAAATAAAATGTTGCATCAATTTATGTGCAAAGATTATTGATAATTTAAAAATAATCATTTAAAAAGGTTGTCCTCTCAATTCTCAAAAAGTATACATATGAAGTTTGTTAGGTTAAAATTTAATTTGGTAAAAGAGTCCAATTTATTTTAACAAGTGTTTTTTACCCATAATTTTTATAGTTGGTGGTATCATTTCCCATGGATTATATATAATAAAGTTTTTAAAAGGCTTAACATATTTCAATATAATATAACAATATGTATTATGAGAAACCACTATTAAAACAAATATGAGATAGTAAAAGAGGAGAAGAGAAAGTTACAGTGAATAATGTTGTAGGTGATATCCCTCATTTAGTGGTACTAAGTTGTTTAAAAGGGGAATTTTCTATTAAAATTTCCATTAGGAAATCATGAAAATGTCATATTTTTTAGTTTGACAAGTCAACTTAATGAATGTACAAGTCAGTCCTGCAAGAGAAATTATTTCTCCTAAATTTAATATAAATAGACCACTTGTTGACCTTCATTTGGCATCCATCAACAAATCATCATTTGATCTGAAAATCGTAGGAACATCTCACACATGCAAAGGAGAAGGAAGATCTTTTTTTTTAATGAAAGTTGACTTTTATTATCTATTTTTTGCCTATGTTGACTAGCATTAACCTTCTTTGTCTTGCAGCACTTTGACCGAATTCTTGACTGTTTTGGTAGGCCAAATTATAGGAGACTTTAATTGATTTTTTGGGCACATTTTTCTGAGGTTCACCGCACTATTTGACTATGGTTTGACCATAGGTTGTTTGTTTTTTGTCAAACTGTACCCTTTTGTTAATTGAATAGGACACTTTCATTTTGGAACTAAAAAAAAAAAAACTCAACGATTTTTAATTAAACATATTATTACCCTAAAAAAATCCTAACACATAGTTTAAGTGAAAAAATCTTCACTACGCATGCCACTACTTAAGTCTTCATTCCAAAATTTCTATCCTCTAATTATAAAATTTGATTTGCTTTGGTTTATTTTTTCAGCTTCGTTCAGTTTAGATGAAGTCTAGTTTAGTTTCAATGTATTTTTTTCATTTTATTTGTTTATATTTTATTTAATTGGGTTGAGTTTATGCTGAGTATAGTGTGTTTATTGGATGGATGTGTTCTTACCCACTAGCGAGATGTTATCTTGAGGATTGTGGGAAGCTTAATATTCCCCCAAAAGTTGCTTTCATCATCAACCCATCTCCATAAGGTTCGACCCTGAGACTTGGCATGAAATAAACCACACTCAAACCAACTAATTTACACCCCATGGGTATTCCATTCATCTCTATTACACCATGATGACTTATTACAACATTATTTTTAAATAAAATGTTGCATCAATTTATGTGCAAAGATTATTGATAATTTAAAAATAATCATTTAAAAAGGTTGTCCTCTCAATTCTCAAAAAGTATACATATGAAGTTTGTTAGGTTAAAATTTAATTTGGTAAAAGAGTCCAATTTATTTTAACAAGTGTTTTTTACCCATAATTTTTATAGTTGGTGGTATCATTTCCCATGGATTATATATAATAAAGTTTTTAAAAGGCTTAACATATTTCAATATAATATAACAATATGTATTATGAGAAACCACTATTAAAACAAATATGAGATAGTAAAAGAGGAGAAGAGAAAGTTACAGTGAATAATGTTGTAGGTGATATCCCTCATTTAGTGGTACTAAGTTGTTTAAAAGGGGAATTTTCTATTAAAATTTCCATTAGGAAATCATGAAAATGTCATATTTTTTAGTTTGACAAGTCAACTTAATGAATGTACAAGTCAGTCCTGCAAGAGAAATTATTTCTCCTAAATTTAATATAAATAGACCACTTGTTGACCTTCATTTGGCATCCATCAACAAATCATCATTTGATCTGAAAATCGTAGGAACATCTCACACATGCAAAGGAGAAGGAAGATCTTTTTTTTTAATGAAAGTTGACTTTTATTATCTATTTTTTGCCTATGTTGACTAGCATTAACCTTCTTTGTCTTGCAGCACTTTGACCGAATTCTTGACTGTTTTGGTAGGCCAAATTATAGGAGACTTTAATTGATTTTTTGGGCACATTTTTCTGAGGTTCACCGCACTATTTGACTATGGTTTGACCATAGGTTAGACTTGAAATTTTCTCTCTCCTTTGATTGAGACTTCTACTATTGATTTGACTAAATTCTAACTAAGGAAGCCAGGGTGAATATTCTGTGTTGATTGAATCTATGACCGAACCTTTAGCATTGTTTTGTGGGCATTAACCATAGGGTTTGACTATAAGAGTTGACCAAAAATTGCATAGTTCAGTAACTAAAGTTTCATTGTCTTCAATACACATATGTGTTGACCAAATTTGATTGTCTCTTTAAATTGATTGGTATTGGTTTGGTTGACTTGGATAATCAAAGTTTTACTTTGACTGGTTATTGAATGTACTATTGGACTATGTATCTCATATTGAACATTAATTGACTAATAGAAGAAGAAGAATTGATTCTGGGTTTTCACCCTTGTTGTGTTTTTCCCCAGTCTTTGACCAAAATCTCTATGTCTCATTGTTCTTGGCTATCTTCAATTGTATGTTTACTATTCTATTAATAATTGCTTAACTATTACTAGGGTGAATGAAAGTGAATGAAATTATTTTAAGTGATTATTACAACATAGAACACTATGAAAATTAACATGGTATCAGAGTTGAGGTCAAGACTAGCCTTTAGAGACCAAGGAACACCCCTTTGAGACACTCTTTTTTCGTTGATTGGTGATCAATTCTTTTAGGCAAGAAGACTGCATCCTACTTCAAGATTGAAGAGTAGCTTAATGATGCCTCCAACTTTGTAGCATGGAGGGATATATTGGATATTACTCTTGAAGAGAATTATGTGATGGAATATGTGCAAGGCTAAGTAGTTGAACCTCCTGAGAATGCCAATGACAGTGTCAAGTCCAAGTATAAGAAGGGTGAGATCAAGGCCAAGAAGATCATTATTGATTATCTCTGGGATCATCTCATCACTTATGTGTCCAAGATGAAGAAGTCAAAGGAGATGAATGTCAAATTGATTGGGGTGTATGAGGTCAACAATCTCAGCTAGGTCATCTATGTGAAGAGTCAACTTCATGACATTGAGATTAAAAAATATGAATCTATAGCAAGCTACTTCATGAGGGTCTCTCAAATAAGAGATCAACTCCTTTCCATTGGAGAAGTCATACATGATAGAGGTCTAGTGCAAATGACTCTTGGAGGATTTCCCATGTCTTGGGAGACATTCATTACAAGCATTAATTGCATAAAAGAGATCCCTATGTTTGATGAGATTTTGGGAAAATGTGCTCAAGAAGAATACAATTTCATTCCTAGAGGAAGATTCCAAATACAAGAGGAAGGAGAACCCACAACCTTTGCAATCAATGTCAAGAAAGTAAAAGTGAAAGGAAGACCTTCCAAATGGAAGCCCAAGAATCCAGTGTCAGAATTCAACAATAATAGAAGTGATTTGTCCAAAGTCCAATGCTATAGATGTGACATATTTGATCACATAGCCCAAGATTGCCCTAATAGAAGAAATGCTCAAAGACCCAAGAACAACAACAACAACAACAACTTCAACAATAAAAGGAAAGTAAGGGGTATTATTTCCCATGAAAGTGTTGAAGAGTCCCAACACCCTCAAAAGAGGTCTAAGATCACAAGGTATGATAATGATGTTTCTAACACTCAATTTGAATATTTTCTTGTTGTTGCTCTTTCTAGTTCATATTTAGATAGCATTGATAGATGGCTAGTGGATAGTGGGGCATCTAGACATTTTATTGAATATCATGAATTCCTCTCAAATTCGATTGAAAGGGATATTGATGTGAAAATTATACTTGGGGATAATTCTACTCATCCTGTAAAAGGGTATGGTTTTGTTTCTTTTCATTTGGAATCTGGTCAACCCATTCATCTATAATATGTGTTGTATGTGCCATGCTTGAAGAAGAGTCTTGTCTATTTTCTACTCTGGAATATAAAGGGTTTAGAGTTGCATGGATTAATGGAAGGGTCCTTGCTTGGCCAAGGATATATAACTTGAGAGTAGCCTTCACACAATGTCAGAAATGAAGGCCTATAATAAGTTTGTGGACGACCAATTCAAGCATTGGTCCATGATACTACTAATCAATGTGAGCTTTGGCATCAGAGATTTCTCACCTTCATTACAAGGCGTTGCCTAACTTGAGCAAGATGGTTTCACAGATTCCCTAGATTTAGGTTGATCATGAAGGTGTATGTCATGAATGTGCTAGTGAAAATAATTTCAGGGGACCATTCCCTTCTAGTAGCAGCAAATCTAAAGAAATTCTTAAATGCATCCATTCTGATCTTTGTGGATCCATGCCGATGACATCTCTTGGAGGATACTTATATTATATTATCTTCGTTGATGACTTCTCTTGTAAAACTTGGATATTCTACATGAAGACCAAGGATCAGACTTTTAAAATGTTTAGGGACTTCAAGACACTTGTGGAAAATCAAACAGGAAAGAAGATCAAGATAATGAGGATATACAATGGAGGTACTACACTTTAAATGATTTCAAAGAATTTTGTAGAGATGTCTAGATTAAGAGGGAGGCGATTATTCCATACAACCCTAAATAAAATGGAGTTGTTGATAGGAAGAACAAGTTCATCTTGGAAGAAGCCAAAGCCATGATTCATGATCAAAATCTTCCTATGTTTATGTGGGGAGAAGCTACAAATATTGTTGTATATGTCCAAAATAGGTGTCTTCATCAAGCCTTGGGAGAAAAGACTCTTAAAGAAGTGTTTCTAGTTGTGAAACCAGAAGGGGACACTTGAGAATATTTGCTTTCCTGGTCTAATTCATGTAATGAAGGAGAATAGGTCCAAGCCATGTCCAAGTTAAAGTTTTCAAGAAAGAAAGGTACATTTTTTTGTTATTTTGAAAATTCTAAATCTTACAGGATGTATGTGCCAAATCAGAGGAACATTGAGTTTAGTCGGGATGTGACCTTTGATGAAGATGTTTCCCTTGGAAAAGAAAGGGGCTCTCCTATCCCTACCAACATTGAGAGAAGAGATGATATTATGGATGTAGATGTAGAGCCATACATGCAAGAGCCTCATCTTTCAGATGAGCTTATGGAATCTATGGATCCTTTGGATCGTCCTCATTATGTTCTTTCCATGAGGAAGAGACCCTTGTGACTGCGTGATACTTTACAGGTTGCAGAGAGACATTCATACCCTAGAGGCACATTTAGAAAAAGAAAGCAACCTTGTAGATATTACATATATTTTCATTGATGAGTGATATCATACAATATGAACCTTGCAACATTGAAGAAGCAACGAAGGAACATGTAGGAAATATGTTGTGGTCGAGGAATATGGGTCCATCATGAAAAATGATGTATGGGAGGTTTTTATGAGGTTTGAGGGGAAGTTTGTTGTGAATTCCAAGAGGATATACAAAATTAAACATGCAACTAATGGTAGCATTAAGAATTTAAAAGTGAGATTCATGGCTAGAGGATTCTCCCAGAAAGAGGGAGTATGATGAGATATTTCCACCTATTGCTCGATACATTATCATCCAGCCCATCATTACTCTTAGCTCTAATCAAGGTTGGAGTCTTCATCAGATGGATGTAAAGACAACCTTTCTTCATGGCATACTCAAGGAAGAAGTGTGCTTGGAACAACCATAGGGATTTGAGGAACATGATAGGTAAAACCATGTTTGCAAATTGAATAAATCCCTCTATGGATTGAAGAAAGTCCCCATCACTTGGTAACCTCGTATTGATGGGTACCTAATGAAGCTGGGATTCAATGGAAGAAATGTCAATATGAACCTATACTTCAAGGTTTTCCAAATTATGACTTTGATTTTGGTCTTATATGTTAATCACTTATTCATGATAGGAGATACCCTATGATCATCTAGTGTAAGAGGGAGCTTGCTTTTAAATTTGAGATGAAATATCTTGGGTTAAGGAACTATTTCCTAGGCTTAGAGGTGTGATAGAGACCTAGAGAGATTTTCCTTAGCTAACGAAAATATGTTTTCAACCTCTTGCAAAGATTTGGGGTGGTGGATTACCAATCGATGGCCACACTAATGGAAGAAAACTTCAAGAAGCTATGTGGTGAAGTTGCGGGACTAGTTCTAGCGAATCTTTCTATGTACCGAAAATTGATTGGGGCTTTGATGTTTTTGGTCAACATAAGACCATATATATATTTTTCTATTAACATCTTGAGTCGATTCATGGTGGAAACTTTGCATGCTCACTAGGTGGTCGCAAAACATGTGTTGAGATATCTACATGGGATGATCAACTATGGACTAACATATACCTCTGATAATGAGTTGATTCTAAAGTTTGGTTGTCTTCAATAGGCATATGTGTTAACTAGATTTGACTCTATCTCTCTAAATTGATTGGTTTTGGTTTGGTTGATTGGATAGTCAAATTTTAACTTTGACGGGTTATTGGATATACTATTGGAATATGTGTCCCATGTTGAACATTTATTGACTAATAGAAGAAGAATAATTGATTATGGGTCTCCCCCTTATGGGATTTTCCTCTGGTCTTTGACCAAAATCTTTGTCCTATAATGCTTGCTTATATTCTATTATGCATTTACTTTTTACTGTTATATCAATAATTTCTTAACTATTACTGGGGTGAATGAAAGTGAATGAAATGGTTTTAAGTGATTATTACAACATAGAACACTATGAAAATTAACATGAATAAAAGGAAATACTCGAAAATTTCTTCATGTATGTATCCCATATTAAGTGAAGCAAATTATATTGGTGTCCCCTTTTGTATTCTGTTATTTTGTGTTTTATTTTCACATTAATTCCATTTCTTTTTTATAATATATTCCTAACAACTATCAGAGGGAGGTTCTTATGACGACCCCAAGATAATTCCCCTTCATTCTAAATATTTCATATATTTTGTTTATAATTGAAAAGATCTTGAGAATTGGGACACAAATTCCAGGCTTTGAAGAAGGATATTACTTTGGATTTGAAGGAAGCTTGACTTGTTTCATTATAGTCATTCAAGGCTGGTAGCTTTTCCATAAATGGACTAGTTCACAAATTAATGAGGCAGGAAAGAAGGACGATAGACCATTCCTGCCTTGGATAAATCCACAAGGTATAAAGGAAAAAATTAAATGGATATAGGTTGTATTGTTAGTTGGCAGGAGTAGAGAAGTCAATCGATAGGAAGTGGGAAGGAGGGAAGTGCTAACGCATAAAATTCTCTCCACCAGTTAGTTATGACAGAACCATTCTGGCTGAGAAGGAAGAGGGGCGACAACAATTTCTACCTCATGTAAACAAAAATGGTTACAATGACCTAAGGAAAGGACAAACATTCTCGGGAAGGGGAGACAACATCCAATGCACAACATAGTAGAGAGAATTAGAAAGAAAGAAATCCTACGCATTGAGGGACATCAAACTCTGAACAAAGATAATGTAGGAGACAACATCAGAGAAGGAGGGAGAGAAGAATAATTCTATGATGCCATTTGAACACAGGGGTAAGAGCCATTCCTTGGTTGAACATTGGGAGGTGGAAGAAAGTCCCTAAGGTGAGGACAATAGTCTCTAGATTCCTTGTAATTATGTAGGGTTGAGATGGTTTTCTCTAGATTCCCTTGATAGCTTGGGTTGAATCTTTGTCCTTGTATTCATGGTAGGGAGAATTATTTAGCCCCCTCTATTTGTTTTCTTGGTTTCATAATGAGCTCTAGACTTCATTGTTGATTTGATGTGGGAGGTATAGCCTGTGGACTCACTTGTTGTTTTAAGGGTGGAGGAATAGCCTCTGGACTCCCTTGTTAATTTGAGGGTGAAGGTATAGGCTCTATAATTCCTTTTTTTTTAGGGTGGAGGCATAGCCTTTGGATTCCTTTGTTGATTGAGGCTGGAGATACAACTTGTGGACTCCCTTATCGATTTGTGGGTGGAGGTATTAACCTCTAGATTCCCTTGCTGATTCGAAGGGTGGATGCACAGTCTTTGGATTTCCTTGTTGATTTGAGGGTGGGGGTGGTGGACCTTTGGAATCCCTATGAGATATTGAATATGTGAAGTAGCTAGTTGATCTTTTGGATAAAAAGTATGCTAAAAAATGAAATTTATTAGAATAGATCAAAAATGGAACGACTAGATACAGATCATCATTAAGAATCTAGCGCAACTCATTTCGCGGAAAACAGATGTCGTATGCTCCCGGAAACGAGTTCTGATCGATTTCCCAAATAGGGAAATTTCGGTAAAAATTGTGCAGGCTGCCCAGTCAACAGCTCGTATAGATGACTAGGCCTACTAACTATGAAAGTGTGATTAAAATTCAACTAGGAAATGACATCTCGCCACGTGGCAAGTTCTAGGCACTTACTAGGTTGAATTTGTATAGGGTGAAGGTATGGTGACATGGACCAACTGGAGACCACCACGTGGCCCAGCCAGAGGCTACCACATGGCACCTTGGTGACCACTAATTTTTTTTTTATGTCTTGACTGCACTCTGTAGGGTTCGAACCATGAACCACTTTCTAACTAAACACTATCGTTACTATTAAGCCATGGGTAGTCCTTATTAAAAGGACCTCTGAAATATGCATTTAAACTTAAATGGGGTGAAGGTATGGGATAAGGGCTGAGAGCTAGCCCAGGCCCTGGTCTCCACGCCTAAAGGGACCAAGGGTAGGACCAATGTCTAGGGCTTATCCCCCCCGCCATCCCCCAACTTAAAAAAAAGGACTGCCATACGACTACGGAGCCAAAACTAGGGGCACAGCCAGAGGGGCCCACACCCCAGGCACAACCCCTAGCCACATTGGGGTCATGTGACCACTGGCGCATGCACAGGGGGCATTAGCAAAATTAATTATCAAATAATTTATGTCAATGGTTCACCAATATATCGCCTATTTAGCGGAAAAATGGGCAGATTTGTAGGATGGTTAGCCAGATTCTCTGAATTTGTAGGTCACCTAGCACCAAAACTTGGGGAGATCATAACTTTCTCTTTTTTTGGTCTTTTTGGGAGCAGAAAGAGGCTAGACAAGGGTTTTTGATAGCTCTGAAGCCATTGGAGCTATTATTGAAGCCATTTGAGCATTTTGAATTGATTTAATCACTATTTTTATGAGCATAGTGATATAGGCCCAAGCATTGGAAGTTGGACAAGGAGACGTAGCCCAGGAGGGGTGAACTACTTCAACGCTTGTTGTTTTGTGTTTACTGTTATGGTGGTATTGTTTGCATTATTTGCATTATTATGCAAATTTTGAAGTTTTAATGCATTTTTATGTGTTTATGAATTTAACATAAGAACCTTAAAAATTCAAATTTAATTACTTACAATTTACATAAACCTCAAGCAGTTTCATATATAGATCACTAGTGGGTGGAGGTAGATGGTCCTCTTAAGTCCCTGTTTCAACTAGCAAATTTGGTTTGATCCCTTAAGCACTCATCCTCAAGCTCTAGAATTTGGCTCAGGGGCAACTACTGTAAGAAAGACTTGGATGCAGTTTGTTTAAGGTTGCGTGGAGAGTTGAAGTCCCAATCTCAATTGCATGACTAAAATTTATCAAATATAAGTGTCTTCTTATGAATCTCATTTTATGAATGCTTTATGCTTGTTCAATGTGTTGTTTTATCATGGCTCATAACACCGACGAATGTGGTATTCCTTCTCGAATGAGCATTTTAAATGCATAGATATGGAATGGTTTAAGTTCCCATGTTAGCCTAGGGCCTGTATCGATATGGATTTATTGTACTACCTCATTGCATGTGAAATTCATGAAAAGTGATTTATTTCTTACTCAAGGAATGGTGAATTCATGTGTTTGTCTTGAGTAATGAAAGGTTTCCTATAGGTACCCATGGATTGTTTTATGCTTAGTGTTGGCTTGAGAGGCTTGTAGTGTCCTGAACTTTTAAGAGTTACAAGTGATCTAATGAGCCACAATGAAAATGAATGGGTGGATATCTTTGTACAAGTTATGAAATTGAAGGAAGTTGATATGTTAATTCCTATTCTTGTTCCTTGTATTATTAATATTAATTGATAATTGAGCTGACGGCCACTCAAGTCTAAATTTAGGAGTGGGTCACTCTTGTATTCATCTTGAGTCTTAAATATGGTCTAAAATGGTCGTGTATAGAAGAGATAGGTATAGGTTTTAGCCCTATATAGAAACTACCTACAAATGAATTCTTAAAAATAGAAAAATATACAATGGAAAGAATATAAAAATATACACAAAGATTTTCTCTGGAACCCAAAACCAGGAAAACCAAATTGATTTTTCATTATATTCCTTTCAATTTTACAATACATCATATACATGATGAATCATTCATAAACCCAAACCCATTAACCTTGGATTAGAACATAATCTTAGGTCCCTTGACCAAATCTACAAAATACCATGGGAAAAACCATCATTCCCAAAAAACCATGTGCAAAAACCATGCACAAAACCATGGGTAAGTCCACCCACCATTCTTGGTTCTAACCCCCATCATGGAAAGAATATAGCACATACCCAGTAATAGGAAAGTCTCTTCTAAATGAATGAATGTCCGCATTGAATTATTTGGTTATCAGGTCGGTAGCTAACCTTAAAACTCAGGAGGGATAGTCCAAAAGGATATATATATATATATATATATTATATATATATAATAATATATATATTAATAATATATATATATATATATAATATATATTCCTAATGTGTCATAGACTATGAAACCAGAGTGGGGAAAGGGCACTTTATACATGCATTAACTGTAAGCACCAGATGACTAGGGGCCATGACCTAGCACAAAGGTGGAGAGATCTGAGTCATCGAAGTGAGAAACCATAGGCATTGTCCACATGCCCTAGAGTTTAATCCCAAAATATTTCAAGATGACCCCCAAGGGAATCTCCTAGGATTTTACTCTCGGAGTGGTTTGGTAGGTGGGGTCGGTTGGTAAGCGATTGGTACAATAACACAACGGAAAAACCCAAAACCCTTATAACATGGAAAATTGATTTTAATATGTAGATTTCTAGGTAGGACCCACACCCTGTGTGGCGAGTCACATGGACTCAAAGCCACATGGCACCTAAGGAGCAGGACACATGTCAACCACTTTTGAAGTTTTGATAGGCCCAAGTGACCTTAAGGTGAGTTACAAGTGACATGTTTGAATTTGAGCCATGAGGAGGGCAATGTCATCCCTGCGGTAAGGTTGTTGACGTCAACTTGATGCTTTGTCCCCAACGATTTCTAAAGGATTCAAGTGCAAACCCATCAGTAATTGTTTCTCGGGGTGATGTGGTGAGGCAGATCACATGAACAACTGTGGATGAATGTGGTGGAAGCAATTGGTCGAATCGTTTTGAAGTAAAGATAGACATGGAAAGATTGCATGTGAACACAACAGATATGAACAAAGGATTAATTAATGTGGGACGAGATGACATGGCATGGTGGAACCCTGATGTGTCATGATGACTAATGGCGCTGACACGTGTTAATGACAGGGTCCATGAAGGATCCATGCCCCCCTAGAAGATTCATCCTAGAAGAATCGACAGGGGGAATGTGCGAGAAATTCCCGAGATTTAATCTCATGGATATCATGGAAAGGAGGGGCCCACATAACCCTATGATAGAAAATAGTGATATGACATAGTGGAGGAAGGGTCCATGGGGAAATTCAAGTAACCCAAAATCATTTTCCTTGGAAGTTTCAACAAGGGACCTTATGGGATAATGCTAATATTTCACTCTTGGGGTGACATGCCTATGGAGGGCCTGCACCCACATACAACTCATACATCAAGTATGTGTTATGCTTTAGGCCATCCGGACCATAGAGAGCGGTGTTACGTGGTAGGGTAGGAATTGGTCAACAACTAAGGTGACATTTCCTTATGGTGGTGAGGTGACTAGTTGGGCCTATCATGTGGGCACCATGTAGGGACCATGTGGGTGCCACATGGTAGGCTTGATGATTTGGCACTAGTTGAACGATATGACATTTATTGATTTCACTCCTGGGGTGACATGGCCATGGAGGGCCCACACCCACATAAAAATCACACATCGTGCATGTGTCATTTTTTAGGCCATGCGGGCCATAGAGAGGGGGTTACATGGAAAGGTAGTAATTGGTTGACAACTATGGTGACATTGCCTTGTGGTGGTGAGGTGGCTGGCTGGGGATGCAGTGAGGGAATCATGGAGGGACCATGTGGGTGGAACATGGTAGGCTTGATGATATGGCAATTGTTGAATCATGGTTGTCATTAATGTCAACCCAAGCAACACTAGAATAAACCCTTTTTTTATGACCCAAATGGCAAGGAAAATCAATATTTTTGGGGTCAAAGTAGCCTTCATTAGTCCTTGTCATGCAAATTCTAATGATAGGTGGAATTCGACATAAATCCTTATGGATGATGAGATATGCTTGATTAAATTTAATGATGCAAGCATTTGGTCAAAGTCCCCAGAATGAGATGATGTGGCAGCAAGTCATTCGCTAGACAGTTGCTCAACGCTTGGGTCTAGGAGGATTTTTATTGAAAGTCTTAATTAATATTGTTGAATTCATCTTTGATTGAAGGGGTATTCATTTTTTTATAAATTAAAATTTTTCCAAAGAGGGAGTTAAGTTTTGGCTCCAAAAATGAAATTTTAAATTAAAATTTGAATTTTTTTTCCATGCAAGTTGGCTTCCCTCCTTTCTTCAAGTCAGCTATTCTTGCATATCAACAAAGGAGGTGAATTTGTGAAGGAGAAAACATTTGTGGCTATTCCATGACAAGTATAATCTAGCTAGGGTATTTTTGGACCTATGTAATAGGACTTATCTAAACCTATTCCTAAGGTAATTTCGTGCAACATTTCAAGCCTATCTAAGCACAAATCAACACATATCTATGGTTAAGAAGGCCAACAATTGTTGAAGCCGAGTTTTCAAGAATGTTATTTGATTTAGTTCTTCTTCAATAGTCGTTGTGGGGTGTTTTGTACCTCCTAGGGAACATTTTCTGTGGCATTACAATATCCTTTATTTTTAGAACCTGTTTGATATGTTCCTGAGGTTCTAAGGAGTACAAATTTTGACCTAATCATTCATACTTCCAAACAATTTGGTATCTTTTCCAGCCTTCTAATCAGGTCGTAGTTCCTAGGTCTGTGATGAATTTTAAAGTCTATTTTGTGCCATAACTTTGATCTTACACCTTTGACATCAATTCCAATTAATTGAATATTAATCTATGGTTAGTAGAGGTTTTTCTGAGGCCTAAAATTTGAGGCATACTAATGCTCTTCACTGTGAAATTTTTGAGCCTAAAAACATAGCCATCCAAATTCTTTTTTGAGGTTGAATCCATAGTCTTAAAATTCTAGTAATTCCCCTACCTCGACACTATATGGATCTTAGAATAAGGTTGTAAACAATTGGGATTATTCTAAAGGATATTTTTGGGTTTTGCTATTGGTTGTTAAGCCTAATTTGGATCAACATTGTAAGCATACTTGATCAGTTTTGTAGCTCTTGAAGTTGTTTCATTGTTCATTTTAGCTTGGATCTCTGTAAGTTTTGAAATTTGTAACAACTGATTACAACATCCATTTCATAAGTAATAAAGAGTTACTACGCTATGGTCTACAATAGCGTTTGTTATGGCTAATTCAAGGCACTAATCCAAATCATTCCTGAAGTATGTTCCAATGCTTATCACATTCATCTAAGGTTGTTTGTTGACTATAAATTAATGATTATCTTGAAATCCTTTAAGGTTTTATCTAGGGCTTAATACAAGTACCAAATCAACGGATCAAATCATGTGACCTGAGAGAGAGATTTGGAAACTCTTTTGAGTTGTGAATAAGGTATGTTGATTTCCTTTTGATTAAGCCCTAATTTAGAGGTCTGTAAAATATTGAAAGGTTAGTTATTGTATGAGACAAGGACTAATGCTTTTGTTGGATGAATTGAGGTCTCCTTTGTGATCCAAGTGTAACATTGAACAAAATAAATGTTTAACTTCACATTACAAGTCTAAAATTCATAATCTTGGCAGTCTACTTAAGGGGATTGGCATATGCAATATTGGGATCTCCTTTAGTCAGTACAAGGGCATCCAACAAATAGTAGTATATTTGACAAAATAAAAAATAAAAAATTGTTCAAAGGAAATCTTCAAGTACAACAGTGACAATCACTACTTCAACACTCTTGAGGTTTGAATTGCTTATCTTGATAGTTATGTAGATTGTACATCAATGGAATACATAAGCAGTTTGGGATTGGATTGTTTATTTGAATATTTTTTAAGTTGGGTTATCATTGCACATATAAACATATAACAATGGCAAAGAAGATTCATTGAATATGTTTGTAAGTGGGTCATTGTCCCTAGTATGGGAGCCCACAATTCAATTTTATTTTTATAATTTCTTTGTGGTTGAGTGGTGCAAGGCAGGAGAGTGAAGTCTCCTTCAGGTTGTAGCTAGAAAATGCTTTAGGGTGGTAGGGTGTTGGTAGGGAAGTTTGAGCTTGTAGGTTTTTTGGACCATCTTACTAGTTTTAGTTGATAAAACTAGGGTGTTGGAGTGCCCTTCCAATTGGATCTATTAAAACCAAGGTGCAAGAGCATTATTTTAGGAGCTGGAGCTACCTGATAAACTTGAATGTTTTTCTAGAGTAATAGGGAGTTGGGGCTTCCATTTTCAGTTGGAGCTTAAGCATTTTTTTGTATTCACAAAAAATTAGAAAAACATTTGATGGTTTTTCTCTCGGAAGGGTTTCCACCTAAATATTTTTTGTGTACTACTCTTGTGATGTGTTATTGATTATTGTTCTATTTTTTATGCTCTAAAAATTTATAAGTAACTATTCGTAAGTGAAATATTGATTCACCCCCCTCTCACTATTTCCAAAAATTGGTATCAGAGAAGGTTCCTTCACAATCAGTCTAACCATATGAAAGGAGATCATGTATTATATAAAGGTCAGAGTTCTAGTATTTAATGGAAAAAAAAATATGCACTTTGGAGTGGAAGGCTGAAAGGATATGTACAAGCACAATGATATGATGTCTGGAAATCTATAAAGATTGGATTTACATAACCCTCAACTCCTCCATCAAATGATGCAAGTAAGAAGCTTTATGATAATAATGCTAAAGCCATGAGTATTATTTTTAATGGTCTAATAGAGTCAATATATATTAAAGTAATGCATTGAAAATTGGCAAAGGATGTCTAGGATAAGCACCAATATATATTTGAAGGGGACAAGGAGGTCAAGTTGGCCAAACTTCAGACCTTTATGGGAAAATTTGAGCAGCTGAAAATGAATGAATATGAAAATATCGCAAATTATTTTCTCTAGGTTGACGAAGTAGTAAATGTCATACAAGGATGGGGAGAACCATCGAAAAACAAAGTAATTGTCTGAAAAATACTGAGATCACTTCCAATGAGATTTGATGTTAAAGTCTTAGTGCTAGAAGAAATATCAGACTTAGAAAATGTCAACATGGATGACTCGCATGGAATACTTATAACTTATGAAATGAGAACAGAGCAGGAGAATCCATCCAAAAGAGAAGTAGTGTTTATGACATCCATTGAAGGGAAAAGCAAGAAATAGTCTAATCCAAGTCCCAGTTGTAGTTGTAGCGAAATATTAAATGAAGAGATAAAAAAATCTGTAAGGAATCTAAAAATATAAATAGACAAGTACAAAGGCGAGATCCCATTAAAATGTTTCAATCATGGTGAAATTGGTCATTTTCTTCAAATTGTCCTTATGCAAAGAAATCAGATAATGATGATGAAGAGGAAGCACCCAAGAAAGAGAAGACGAATAAAATAAGATATAAGAAGCAAGGCAAAAAGAAAGGTTTCAAGAAAAGTTTCTACTCAAAGGAATATAACTCTTCATCCAAAGAAAAGAGTGATAGTGACAGTGAAAACAACACAAGGGTTTTGTTCATGGCAAGAGATAAGAGGAAGGAATCCTTTGAAGAATAATAATATGAAAAGGAAGAAGAAGATGAGGTAGATATTGAAAGAGAACTTGTTAGTACCTTAAAGGATCTAAAAGTAGAAAGAAGGAATGTTGATACATTGGAAGCCAAATTGAGTAAACTAAAGAAGCATGCTAAAAGTCTTAGAAAAAAATTGTACATTTGCAGGAATATAACAATGGAATAGTCTTATTTGGAAATGATGGTTCTACAAAGGTGATAGGAAAGGGTACATTTAAGCTTGGAAGCAAGAAAGGTGCAACAAAATATGTAGTACTCATTGAAAACTTGAACCACAATATACTAATGTGAGTCAAATATGTGACCAAGGGCACACACTATTGTTTGACTCAAAGAAATGTGAAATAAGAAGGGAGAAATCAAGTAGGTTGGTGGAAAAAGAAAAAAACTCTAGACGATATATACACCTTAGATGAGATTTGAAAGGAAGGTTTTTTCTTGGTTAAAGAAGATCAAAGTTGGCTTTGGAACAGAAGGATGAGACACATGAAATCCGAAAACCTAGTCAAAATCAATAAAAAGGAAGCTATTAGAGAAATGCCAAAGATTTCAAAACTAGCTAGCACTGTAAGCATGGAAAATAGACAAGATTTGAGTTTAAGATAAAGGAACATTCCACCTCAAAAGAATTAGAATTGGAACACTGTTATGAAACCAACTCAAGAAAAGATAGAAAATATAGATCAACGCCTTAGAATTCAGCCTCTTCGAGGGGGCAACCTCCTTTACATTACATAAATGAACAATTCTTTGATGATACAAATGA